>JBCJKF010108693.1:0-10315 GCA_039654545.1 Plocamopherus ceylonicus
CTACCCCTCATCGCGTCACTCTTTTTATCCTGTCCCGTTTTCTATCCTTCCCCCTCCCCCTCCTCCTCCTCTTCGCTCGTTCGCGCTCGAACATCAGCGAATGCTTTCAAAGGCTGATTTCTATCCTTGCCACTGTTCACTTTGATGTCACAAACGTACGCGCCAATCATATTAGTTAAATAGGTTTGACATTTTGTGTATGCTTGAGGCATACAAATTATTATTTTCTTAATAAATTTTAAATATATTATTAAGTATAGATGTACAATAAAGTACTGCTTAAAAGCGATTATATTTTTCTTTTCTTTTTTTTTTTACTTTAATATTACAGTCTTACATAAATACATAAATGCATTATTAATACATTATATATAAATACCTATGACATATTTTATAATAAATAAAATATTATGTTTTATAAAGTTGCTGCAATCGTAATACAGAGATGCAACAATATGATAATAAAATCTAAAATTAAATATAATTAAAAGTATGATTATAAATAAGTAAAAAAGTTAATGTTTAAAGTGTAAAAAATTACTGATATTAAATTTGTATGCATATATTATATTTATTAAATTTATTTTTTTATTATTAAACGAAATTGTACATGATTGTAGATAAACAACATTTCATTTAAATAAATTCCATAATAAATGGCATGCATTAATAAAAATTTGATGAAAACGCGCGCGCGCGAGCACAATCGTCATTAAATATTTCTTAATAAATCCGAATAAATATCTTTATTTGCAGAAGCCAGTTTACGTGAATTCATTGATGGCAATGGCGCTTCTGTTCTCTGCGTCATGTGATTGCATCACGTATAAAAGAGAGTTACGCGTAGGTTATATTTTACCGGAAAAATTGGGAAATTTTTCCCTCAATTTTATCGTTACAGAGCTTATGCTTTTTTCGGGGCTTATTCCCAGTGCCAATATTTACTCGTTTATAATATACATCGAAGCGAAAATGCTTTGGCCGGATGTGAATCTATTCGAAAATTTAGTCGCAGTAAATAAATATTTGTTTATCCCAACTCAAATATATTTTGAAAAATGAGATATGTGTGCAGTAGCGAGCATCTTTTATTTATTTGAAATATTTATCGCCGAACGAATATATAATTTTTACGATGATATTCAATAATCAAAACCGGATTTATATTAATTAAAAAAACTAATTTTTATTTACCGAGATTGGATCTTTTTAAGCTGTAAAAGTTCGTAATAACCGTTATTAAATAACAACAGATAATAAAATAGGATATATGTATATATAAAATTATCACATAAAAGTATAGATTTTTATTAATATGTTCATGATCAAATTAAACGTATAGTATTTGCTCATATGTTTGAGAAACACATATATATGTATACAATTAAAAGGAGACAAATCTGTTTTCTCTAATTATTTTGAATCATATTTATATTTGACTTCTTTCATGTGTATAAAAAATTCACAGTCTACTTTTGCGTTTTCTCTCATCGATCTTATGAAAGAATAAGAAACAGCGGGAAAACTTTAGCGCCAACGTACGAGCGCGTAACATAGCACCTTTTCCAACGCGCGCGAAACATTAAACAATAAACATCATACGTTGTATACATAAAGGTTCAACGATTTAAACGCGAGCTCGCAATAGCCGGAAGCGTTTTGTGCTGTTTTTTGACGGCGGGCATATCGCAATAATCCTCTTTTCCGGAACAACATAATAAACGGTAACGTAAACGCACCGTTCTCAACTCGCTACGTGGCCAGATAGTAAAGGAATAGCGGGAAAGATAGTGGCGGAAAAGGCTGCCAAATTTTTTCGGAAGTTATGAAAAGAGAGAAAGAGAGAGAGAGAGAGGGGAGGGGCAGAGCGCGTTCAGGCGAATTGAACTAACAAGGTCCCCGAGGGCAGTTTACGCCTGATGTTCCAGTAAACCCGAAAATTTCGAGGGACGATCGTTCGACAGCTTGCGCCACGTAACTGAATATCTATAAATCCATTTTCATGCTAAACTTGCCGTTTCTCTAATAACATCACTTTTATTTCTTTTATTTTAATGTTTACATTAATTATTACAGAAAAAGAATTAAATGTATCAAATAAGTTAAAGAATACAAACAAATTTCTTTGTTAATTTTGATCGTATTATTTGGCGAGGCAATCGCGAAAACGAGAAAAGTTATGGCAAAATTTTAAATTGAATTTTATGTAATTAGTCTATTTTATCATAATCATATTTGTAGAAAAATTAGTACATTTTCGCATTTTCGTTGCTTCATAAAACAATGAGCCACAATTTTCTATGGCCATGCAGTTTCTCGATTATTACAATATAGTTTGTATTACGAAGCCCTCGTTTGTATTTCGACATAGTACATATTTCGGTAAGACTTTATGGAAGTCTTGACGGTGATCAACCTGCTCGGGGAGTTCTTATACGGCTCGCTTAGGGTATTGTTCCGGCCGCAAAGTGCCGGTGAGAAATGGCGGACATAGATCCTGCGCATCTCAAGTAGGTGCGTTTCGTGGCAACGACCGAATGACCATTTGTTAAGCTCCGCCGCTCCGCTGTCATCTGTCGGCCATCGGCCGGGAAAACAGCTTGCTACAGCAGCTCTCGCTTTTTGTCGTATTCTGACAGACGTGGAAACTGTCCTCGGGGAAAACTTGTGTCGATGCGACGATGATCGCGTATATGACGCGAGAGAATATTTTTTAAGAGCGTAAATAGGCACTTTTCGCGCTTTATATGGGTTGGCGTTTATACGGACGATACAACGCTATAATAAGCTCCTCCATGATTTTATTATCTCATTTTGTTCTCTTCCTTGTCACATGATTGCGATTGATAAGTTTGCTTTTATTTGATATATATTGCACACATTTTTATTCCTCGTTTGTTTTTCCAATTATTATTCATATCATGTATCGAAAGCGAACGATGTTTCACGAGTGGGCCTTTTTTCAGATGTATTTGCACTTCGCGTTAAATGAACTACATAACACGTTACTTATACAAATTTACAACGGGCAGCATGCGCATCGCGAATTCCAATTTTAGATCGGCCTTCCGTAATTTCCGGAAATTTTCAAAAATCGCCGCGAACTTCAATAAAGCCGTCGTAATTAATTTGTGATTATATCGTGAATTCCTGCAAATTCATGTTACGTTGCGTAGCGCGATAGGAATGCAACCGACCTCAACAAGCCCGATACGAAGTGCCTGATTTAGAGAGACGTATAAACGATATTTCGATACTATTTCCCCGCGATACTTTCCAAATCGAATTGAAAGGTGCAAAATTGACAAGCGGCGCGGCGTGTGCGCCGCGGGCTGCGATTTTTCGCCGTATCATTTTTCCCGATAGTTTCGTTCGCGAGAATGCGGAAAAATGTAACGCCCGCTCGCCCTCAAATATGAAATACCGCCTCGTGCCGATAATCGACTTATTAATTATCGATCGTTCTCGTTGTCCACGATATCGTAGATGTGCAGAAAACAGATTTTGATTCTGCCGGGATTTTCATGGCCCGACGTATAAAATTTATGCGCAAGCCATATTTATATCTATGCATATTTATTCGATGAATTTCATAACTATATTATAGACTTATATATATGTAAAGGTTTGTTAATTTGATATAGAGCACTTGCTATAAAATATCAAACGTCAAACCTCATTTTACATGCGCGTAGAGAAGGGATATTAAAAATTTGTCTAATTATCCATTTTGCGATTAATTCCGAATGAAATATTGACGGAAACATTTACCGCTTAACCGACCGTAATTAATGACTTAAATAACGCTTTTAACGCTACTGTGATATCTTTTGATTGCGAGAGAATTTAATACGAATCGCTTGTTTAATTAGCGAGAGATAACGCAGATGTATGTATTGCAGCGGCATGCTTGTCCCGGCGTATATTGATATGCAAGATATATCTCGGGTTTATGGGGTTATTAAGGACTTCATCCGTGTCTCATGGCAGGATTACTACGTTATTATCCTTCGGTAAGTGGCAGGCAGGTTGGTCGGTTGGCTGGCCCCTTGTAAGGAAGACCAAACATCGTCTCCTCCTTGCGCGGTCCCTCGAGCTACCAGTGAAACTAGTAAGACATTCGTCTCCTCCAATCCAGACCATGGAACGGGACCCAGTTGTGAATTTGACCCTTGTAATTAATTTATAACCGTCGTTCTTGTTGCAAAGCCAGTTGAGTAAGCAGAGGGTAACTGACCTCATACGAAAACGCTCCTTGTCAAACTCCGGTCAATTATGCTTATAAGTCTCGCTTGATATGCTCAAATAGTATTTTAGCGATACTTTTTGTTTGAGAAAGAGAGATTATTAATTTTATTAATTTTAAATATATATATAACATAAATATAAAAATATAATATAATAATATATATAATTATGAAATATAATAAAAAGTAGAATTATTTAATATGTATTAAAAACAGCATTTATACTTATATATTAAAAATTATTAAAAATTATTCTCGTCATTTACAAAATATGCATGAGTTTTGGTAAATATTTAGAAATAAAATTGTATGATATAAAAAAATATTAATTAATTAAAAATGCACGATATGATATTTGGTCGGAAATTGTTTTCCATATCTTTTTCGCGGTAACGCGGTACAGTTAATATAGAAAATCTGCGCGATGATAGGCGCGTTATAGTCTCGCGGCGTCTTTCATGTACCCATACCGATCGCTCCCGCGGGATTCCTCTAATACCTCCGCTTCCGCCCGGTGCACACGTATCCCATACTTATTACGGGCCTAACACAAATTCGACGTGGTAGCGAGAGTTGTTAGAAGGCGCTCGAGCCGGAGGCAGGGGCGCGCGGCGGGACGCAGGAATCCATAGATCGCGAGGCTAACAATCAGCCGTAAATTATGGTCTCAATATCCATTGTGTACCCTCCTTGCTCTTGAGCGAGCCTAACCCCAAAGTCTCAGGCCAAGACTACTCACCCCCCCATCGGCGGTTCAGAGGCGCGCGGTTGGTTCTCTCACGACTCGACTGAACCAAGAGATATGTATATTAATGGGGCAATCTTACATAGTTTTGTTTACCTTGCCATTCTCCTAGTATACAATTACTATCCCTACGTCCCTACGGTCCCTATGGTGGATTGGCACGAGGGCCGCCTCCGTTACAACCCCCCTCGGACTGTTGGTTCCCGACCTAACTAGTTTCCGCCGACGTCACTATCGCGCTTGCTGCCATCCTGTTCCTTGTCGAGGAGCAGACGAGTTTCACATAGAAATTCAACTACTATTCGCGACGGGCCAGACAAACAGTTAAGCTTTCAGGGCTTTATTCTAGAAGCTGTTAATGTTTATTCGTTTCAAATCATCTCCAATATCTGATAAGCACACAGAATTTTATTATAATATTATATAAATATTTTCTTGTACAAATGTATTATAATATCAATGTAGTATAGATACATGTAATATTTATATATTAATATATTTTTTGTTCGTGATAAAATGTGATTTACCTGGAATTTTTTATGAATAGTCAATTGTGAAAAAATGGAATTTTATGAGACTAATAAATTAGACGGAATAATAAAAGACATAAATTTTGCGTTATTGCTAATAAATAAGATATCATCGCGTGGTATTTATTCTCGCGAACGGAGAGACTACGCTTTCCTTTTCAAGCGTTAATTTAAAAGCGACGCGATTTGTCACAAAGCATCCCGCGAGGCGGTATCGTAGATTTAGCGACGCGCGTCAACGCGTCACACGATATGTTGGAGTTGCTGACGGCGACGATCGAGGTCGAAGGATGCTATTTTTAAAAACTACATCGGTCGCTGCGGCGATATTCCGCATGCGAGAGCGCGTATCCGATAAAAACGAATTCCGTTCTTGAAGAGCTCAAACGCCGCTCTCCGATGAAAATCCATTCTACGGCGCGCCGGCTTTCAGCAAAGAAAATATTGTCCGCGGCGCGGGGGCGGATAGGGACGATCGCGGCAGAGAGAGCGGCACTTTTCACCTTCGCTCTTCTACCCCGGCTTTTTAATTCCGTACGTGGCACACGTGAGCGTGGCGCGCGCGAGCGCGAGTCCGGCTTTGTAGCGGAATGTACATTTCTCCCGCTGAACAACCTCATTTGTGTAATCCCCGAAGCTTCGACAACAAACTGTCTGCGGCATCGGAATGGCGCTGGGGGTGCACGGGGGTGTGAGCACGACATTAACGTACTTTGTAGTTCAGCTCTCTGCGGCAGTCGCCGTCCTTCTCCGCGCGTTCCTCCCCTCCCCGCTTTCTCGTTTCACCCCCGCTCTACACCCACCCCCGCGTCCCTTTACCACCAAGGTTCCGTCGTCCTGGATGAAATTGCGATTGTAATAGCAATTATCTTATTTCTACTATTGCTTCTTTGTACTTCGATTCGCGACATACGGACTTGGTGCTGATGCGTGACGAGGGATGGGAAGGGCCAAAGGGGGGGAGGGGTGCAGGAGGGAGGGCTGCGGACGAGAGACGGGGGAGAGTTGCTCGCGAATGGAATTAAATGTTCACGGGATAGCTGGAAGGACCGTGACGCAATTTAAGTCGCGCGGTATTTGCCGGAATGGAACGATGGTTCTTTCAGAGTCCAACATTACGTGCAATAGTTATAACGCTTTTTTGGTATTGTTGCGCTTTTCGTTTATACTTTTTCCTGCGCACCGCTCGCGCTTTTAATACGCCTTGCATTTGAAAGGTCGGCGCTATAGTAGGAGACTCACGCTTTTTATTGGCCGCTTAAGGGGGTTGTGTGATGGGAGAAAAAATATTGAGAGAGAGAGAGAGAGAGAGAGGAACTAATTATGTCCTTTAATTATGTGTGAGTTTTACTACAGTTTTTAATTTTATATACATTGTGACAAAAAGAGATTTTGTAAACTCTGCATGGAGTAAAAATGTTATAATTTTTTTTCACGTTTTCACGTATAAATATTACATTGCTAATATACATTTGTATTATAAATCTGCAGCGCTTCTGTAACAACCCGCGAGAACATTTTCTTTTTTTTTTTCGTTTTTTCATAAATTTGATTACTTTTTCAAACTGTTCAGCAGATGTTCCTAACACTTTGCGACAAAACTTTTGACGTTCAATCTTAGATGGGATATATCGTCGCTGTTTTAAAATGTAGTGACAAACCGAGATCTCCGAGGGCGAGTCGCCGGAATGAATCGCAATGAGCGAAAAGTCTGCATTGCGACGTCGAACGTCGGAGATTTGAGGGAGAGAGAAGGGGAAGGGTGGTCGACAGCGTCGACAACGAGAGATTGACTGTGAAGGCCGACCGCGCACGTCGCGGGGGTGGCTCGCGTAGAGGGTTGTCGGCGCGGCGTGGCGGTTTGAGTCAGAGAAACGGTCTCAGCTCGCGCCGCTCAGCCTGAAATTCGCCCGAAGTAATCAATATTATAGCTCGCGAAGATATATGCGGGAGGATATGGGCAAACAGTGTACACACGTGCATTGTTATATGGCCAGAGGAGGTGGATGGTGTAAGGAGGGGGCTGGCCGAGGGAGCTGAAGCCGGGGAAGAGAGGAGGTGATGAAGGGTAGTACGGGGCTCGCAGAAACGGAGCGAGGTTGAAGCGGGCGGAGGAGAGGGAGGGAAAGGCTTGAACGGAGAAAGGAAAGGGGTGGACAGCCGGACAAACAAAACCCTTGCTGCTTCATTTCTGCCCGTCTGGCCAGACACCGACCCTTTATACGCGCGCGCTTCCGTCCTACGCTCGCCGCTACCCCGATGGATCCACCACTCTCTCCCCGTCGACGTTCCGAGACGAACGGGACTTTCTACGCGGTACTTTTCGAATTCGTTAATTAACGGCACCGTCGCGAGTCGAAGGATGCATCGTAATGGCATTGAAATGGGATTGATAGTCTCAGACACGAGAGTATTGTTCTTCTCTGGCATGGAATGAATACTGCGGGCCGGTTTGTCGTTGCGAGAGATGTGGGAAAGGTTGAGCATTATGCTCTTTGAATATTTTTCTTTTCATTTTTTTTGTAGACTATTCATATAAACTTTAATAATTAATAATTTTAATAATCTTTCAAAAATTATGCGAGTATGGGTGATTCTATATAACTTTTTTATGGACTTTTTTAATGACATCTGATTTTTTATTTTTAAATTATTTTTGATAATATAGTATAATTTTGCAGAAAACTGGTTATATATGATAAAAATATTTATAAAGAATTAAGAATACATTGTGTAAGTAGAAATTGATAATAATGATTTATAAAAAGTAATATTTAATTAAAGGATTAATTTTCACTTAATTATGATATTTAACATATGACTTGAAATTAATTTTTATTTTAGGTCAGTGGTGTATACTTCCCTGGCTTCTGAGACACAGTGACGTGGCTTGTTGATGTGAGTGAAAGTACTTATCGTACCGTTGTGCAATCTAATTCTAAGAGCTTCCGCAATTTATAGAATGCTTAAAAAGTTATCGATCGTTCTCTTATTAAGTTTTAGAATTTAATAACTTGAAATAGCACACGCACACACACACACACACACACACACACACACTATATCCATTTATCTGTAATTAATTAGAATAATATAACTCTCTCTTTTTGCGCTAACGGAAATAATGCTTACTTAAAGCTGATTGCATTAACTCAACTTAAACATAGAAATAATATAAAAGATCGAGTTTTACATTTAGTTGATAGTAAAAGTTTAATTTTATATATATTGAACTATAAAAAAAGTTTCGTGGAAATATTCAATTTTGCAAAAATTGAAAAAGTAAAATTCACATAAAAAGATTTGAGCTAAAACGAATGGATCAAACGTGTTGATTTAAATTCCTAAAAGAGAACCGATATTTCTATTGTCACGATTCCTTCTCTGAATATTTAAACAACAAATATTAAAACTTTCGTCGCGAGCAACGCGAGGCAAAAGTTTTCTCGGCCTTCGTAAATTCGCGCGATCAAAGATCACCCTTCATATGCGACGACCCTAAAACGTTATGGCTGTTGGCGACGAGCGTTGTCAAAATTTCGGCGTCGTACAACCCCCGATGCACATAAGGAACCACGATTTGGGCGAATGCGGGGTGGAAATCGGGGATAAGGAGAGGATGCCGCGCGAATATTTCGGTGATATAATACTTCTTAAGTCGTAAACCTCCCTTGCTTCTTGGCTGAGCGGCATTCCTGAAGTTTCGTATCGGCAGTCGTACAACAAACACGATTATCGATGTCTCGTCTATCCCCTAAAGCGAAGGGAAGGAAAACGCGTCCTTAATCTCACGTGCCGCTCCTTTCAACCCTCTCTCTATCTACGCCGCGTATTTTACGTCGTCGTTTTCCGAAGGTTCTTTTACCCGCCGAGACCTCTAGAATTATCACGTCGAATCGACACTGCAATCGTTGCGACAAATTGGAATTTTATTTAAGAGGATACTTTATTCACAATACTATATAAATATATAACATAAAATATAAAATTATATAGATACAGAATAAGGTTTCATTATTCTTAATAGATGAATTTGCAATTTGTTTATATATGACTATTAGCAACATTGTATTTTATTTTCAAAGTTCTTTTTAATAATTTTCAATTATTTTCAAATTCAAAAAAATTATTATCTTATTATAGAACTGTGTATATAGTATTTTTTATTTTGACATGTATGAATATTCAATTATCTTTTATGCAAAGAATTAATCACTACGTATGACATATGCTTAATTTATAATTCTAGTGCTGCGAGAAAATAGAGAGATTGTCAGTGTACATGAGAGAATAATTCAAATAACAAGATTTTTTTTTCGCTACCCGTTTTGACGTGTGCGGGACGCGCGATACGTGTCGGTTTCTGGATGTTTGCGGGAGCGCGGTGGTTGTGGGGATGTAGTTGGCTTGCGTCCGGAATGTGTCCGGGTCAACAAGGCGTTCATTGGCTTTACTTGCTCACGCGGTACATTAGTATTCTAGCTAATTAAAACGTAACTGAAATTGTGTAATGGTTTGCGTTATCGGCGGTATAATGTGTAGACGGGTGGTGCAGCCGGAAGTTGGTCTGCCACGAGGCACGGATATAGCGTACAGAATGTACACTTTTTTTTCTACTTGCATCTCGCGGATCTGAATAGGGGAATATCTGATTTAAAAATGCAGATGCGCTGACCTATAGATTTTTTCCTACAAAAGATGTTTTGGCCAATTAATTTTTGCCACGCATCAATCCTTTCACGCTGTCTTTTTTTACTAATATAACTTAAACAAAAAAGTATTTTAAAAATTTT
>JBCJKF010108804.1:0-16306 GCA_039654545.1 Plocamopherus ceylonicus
ATACAGCGCGCGCAGACGCGCGCACACACACACATACACACACACACACACACACACACACACACATACAAAAGTATTAAATATTTTTTCGTTCGACCGTATACAGGGGTGAAGAGTGAAACTCAAGATCAAGCAAACAGAAATGAAGTCGCTATTTCGCGTAAACGAGAAATAAGAAGAAATACAAATAATACTCTACCTGTTCTTAGTTCTCAGTCGCCATGTTGCAGTCGAATTTGTCCTTAGATGAACGGAAAATTTATGGGAAAATTATCCTTTATCCCCGGGCTTTGCGTTTCCGATTATATCAATGTGCGTATAACGAGCGCAATCGGATGCAGCGTTATCGTAACTTTTACCGTAATCTCTAAACCGGCAGCAATTTTACGATAACGTGCGCGGTGGCGAATGCCTCTCGTTCAATTGATACCGCACGCTCGTCACTATTAACGCAAATCGCCACATCCACAATCCACAAAAAACCAAAAACGTTTAAATTTTCAAATCTGACGCGTAATGGACGATTCTCATTTCACGTGCTTGATGGATTAACCGTGAGGCAGCAGTGCGACAGTTCACGCACAATACATGAAATATGTATAACGGGTCGTATAGGCCGTGTTCCGCAATTCACTAGAAAGTACTGGAAATCTATAATATAAGTGACGTCAATTATAGATTTTGAATAGTGGCGGTGAATTTTGGAATACGACCATAGAGTACATTTAAATTTTAATAACATCCGTAGTTTTAAAACTGACCAATCATAGCTATTCCTCTGAAGGAATAGCCGATTTGTTTATTATGATGAAATGCTTTTTCACATCATGATTTTAATGAAGAATTCATATTGCATTTAATTGATTCATAATCTCGTCAATTATAACTAACGATATTATATTCCTACAAAATAAATCTTTTATCAGATGTCATATTTAAGACACATGTAAATCTTCCATTAGAAATGATAAGCAGATATTTCATTATCGCGTTCACGCATGCGCAAATAACACCCGCGTATCAACATTAATAATGATAAGAAATAATTGAACCGGTAATAATTCGGGCAGGTTTTAGAGAATATCTATAAGAAAGATATACTCTACTCTGGCATTACAAATACACTTATTTGCTTATAAAAATGAACAATTAGATATTTTCAAATCAAATTTATTTTTTGATAAGAGATTTCACAATAAATTTTAATATTATAATCTGCTGTTATATTTGCGGTGCGCTGTTGGTCGGACAAAAAGAAATAAAAGAATTTAGTGTTATATAATGCAGGTTACATTAATTATTACTTAATCTATTGCAATAATATAACGAGAATTCATTACCGCCAGAAGCCAATACAGATAGAGGATAGAATCAAAAGCAGGGATTCGGAAAGAACAGAAAAGCGATCTCCGAATACAAAAAAAAAAGTCTATACGATGTTCTAGTCGGTACGGCAAGTAAAATATTTCGAATGATAATGAGTTGCCTGTATGCCATTGTGAATAATGGCAATGTCCGAAACACGCAATGATAGTCACATGTGATTTTTTTCAGTATGGCTTGTATTGCCATATCCATCCCAAAATACACAAATCAAAATTTTTCAACCCTAAGCTTAACTATATCGTTTCGCGCGTTAACCCTTTCGCTACGAGAGAAGTCATTACATATATAATGACTTGCCAAAAACTTTTCCAGTGTAGAGATGCGTTGCAGTCAATACGTCAAATCATTAAAGAAAAATTTCAGCAATTTTTTTTATACGTCATCGATTTGTACAATACATACAAATCATCGTAATGTCTTAATGTACGTGATGCAACAAAGTTATACATTTTTAACTCTATACATAGAAAAGAAATAGTACTACTCTTAGAATAGAGTAACATCTTGATCGCGCTGGAACATTTTTATTCGTCGTTGCAAAAAGATTAAAGAACGATATATACGACGCGATATATATATGTATATATAAAAGAAAGAACGATAATATATTTTGACAAGTTGTGTCTATACCCGATTACATTAATCGCTAAAAATCGATCTCACCACGTCACTAAGGATCTACTGAAAGAAAGCAATCTTTTTAAACAATGCGCTCTGTTGACCCCTGCGCGGTAAGTAAGCAATAGATATAACATAAGGAAACAAAAAACTAATCGATATAATTAAACCACCAATGAATTTCTCACGATCAGCGAAGACGCCGATCCTCTCTGAGAAAGGATGTGTCCCACCTCCATGTGATGACGTTGAAATGCTGTTGGCCTCATACTGTCTGACAAAGATTTTATTGGCGACTTCCTTTTCGACAAAATCTGCCGGAAAAATCGATATCGACTTTCAGCGTGTGATATGCGCTCACACATTCGAGCAGCAGTAGCTTACAGTAGCGATGTTATTGGATTCTCAATTCGAGATGCAATGATTGATATAAAAAAAATTCGGATATCGGAGTATAGTCTTCTTTTCTTTCCATGTTTCTTATGCTTTCTGTTCGGTTTCTCAATGTTGACATTTGTGGCGAAGTGGCAGAAACATGTAGCATTTCGGTTATTGCGAGATTCGATCTTCTAGAGCTTATTAGACAACTAAAAAGATCTTCATGAACTTTCTTGCCGTAGATTCGTCCGATCGTGATGCTACATTGGCACACTTGGTGAATTCGGTCGAGTCATGAAACGATTTATCATTTCATATTTCATTTTTTTCTTTCTCTTTTTACATTTTATATCTTTATCTTTTATACATATTATTTAAAATTCTAGCATTACGCTACATCCCCGCGATAAAATTATCCGTCCACGGTAAGCGCGTGATCACGATGATTGGTTTGTCGTTTGTCGTTTTCCAGCCTGTGTGGATGTCCTTTGTTCGTCCTTGTCGCACTTGTTACAGTCAGTAGATTAGCCTTGCGCATGTTTTTCGTCCATGGTGGAGTCCGCCAACGGCGAATTAGCTTATGGAACTTTCGTTCTCCTTTCACATTCCCCTTTTCTCTCACGTCGACGACATGAGCATATGCTGCAATAATATCGTACTCGATCGTCGAGCCGTTTTACCGTTTTGCGCAGTTAGTGATTTGTGGTTGTTGGTCGAAGAAGAATTGGTCGAACGAGCCTTCATGGCATGGCAATTGCGTTGCTCAGCCGTAGGTAGGTCTCGGCTCAGTAGGGTTGCGAGAATTGTCCTCCGGCTTGCGATTGGCCCGATTGATAGAAACCACTTCGATCGCCCTGATAGGTCGAGTCTTGCGAAAGCAGACCGTCCATCTGTGACTGGAATTCACCAACCGCGAACGAGTCCTGAGAGAGCTCCGCTTGACTGAGGCCAGGTTGCGAGAGACTGAAGCCAGGCTGAGACATACCTTGCGTCGTACCCTGGGTCAATGGCAGACCCGGTTGACTATACGGTTGCGTATTTTGTTCGGTTTGACTACTCAGCTTACCCATACGCGGACCAGACTTGTTTCTTATCGAGGCGGCAGTGGCACCACGTCGATTTCTTTGATTCTGACGCGCCTGTAACGCTTGTTGATGTTGATTATAAAAGCGCGGCGGCACGTGTGCCATGTTCATAAACATACCCAGCGGTACTGGCATGTTGTTCATCGCCGCCTGTGCCCGTTCAGGACTGATGTAACTGATGGTATCGTGAGTGCGACTGAAAATGTCGAGCGGCACGTTTCTCTGATAATATGGATTATGATTCTGCATGCCGTTCACTTGTGTACCAGAGCGATCGTAGACTGATCCAGGAATCAAGGCTTCGCGAGCATCGTACATTGACGTAGACATGAAATGCGAACCTGGATTGGCCGCGTTCACGAGTTTTTTTGGTTTAGCAAATTGAATCATGGATTCCTTTAGATTGTTCAACGGTCCTTCGACCAGCACCTTTTGTTCCTTGTAAAAGCTGAGCAGATGATTCCAAAGTGGTTGTTTCGAAAGTACCTTAGGATTTCCTACAATGATGATACCATATTTCGCGCGAGTCAGCGCCACATTCAATCTTCGGGGATCATTCAAAAACCCAATGCCCTGATGTTCATTGGATCGTACGCAGGACATTATTATTATATCTTTTTCGCGTCCCTGAAAAGCGTCCACACTTGCTACTTCAATTTCCTGATACAGTTTGGAGTGCAGAGAACCTTGATACTGCATGTATTGCACAAGATAAGCCCGCTGACCTTCGTATGGGGTTATCACTCCGATCTGTTCTGGTTTTACGCCGCAACGTAAGAATCGCGTCGTTATTTTTTCTACATTAGATGCTTCGGTACGATTCAAATAGGATGTTCCGCTGCCAGCTATCTCTTCTTGACCTTGCGTGACATAAAAGAACATTGGTTTGTCTACTGCAGGCCAGGGAAAATCAATCTTTAATAATTTCCTTTCGTCAGCGCAAACGCCATTTTGCAGGGAACCTTCGTAGAAGAAATTAGACGGGAATCGCGAGAGATCAGGATGCATACGATATTGTACTTCCAAACGGAAAGGTCTAATTCCTAGCACCACCAGTCTTTCGAACAGAGATTGTGACAAACCAGCTCTGGCGGCTTTTTTACACATCACCACTGGACCTAATTGACAGTGATCACCGACAAGGATCAATTGCTTGGCTCCTAAAACAACAGGTACCATGCATTCTGGTTCGGTAGCTTGCATACTCTCATCGATAAGTATAGAATGAAACTTTAATCGATGCAATCTAGGATCACCAGCGCCTACACATGTGCAGCAAATTACATCTGCCGCTTCCAGAAGTTCTTTCTCCGCCGCTTTCTTCAAGAGTCTATAGCGTTTTTCATCAACGCTTGAAAGTTCGCCAGTTTCGTCCTTCAATTGTTGTAACTTTTGCAATTCAGTATTCGTCTCCATGTTCTTTATCTGATTATGCAATGCGAGGAAACTCACTTGCGAATCAATAGCTTCTCGTGATTTGGCACATAGTCGTACGACTTTCAGATTTGATTTATGTATCTTCTCGGTTAATTGATCGACAGCAGTATTGGAAGGAGCGCATACAAGAACCGGACCACCATTTTGTTTTACCAATTGATAAACTATGGTAGCACTTGTTACGGTTTTACCTGTTCCAGGTGGTCCTTGAATCAAAGATAAAGGTCGTTGTATCGCATGTTTTACAGCGTACACCTGCGATCTATTCAAATCGGGTAAATTCGGCGCGCTAAAGTGCTTAGGGAGATGACAACGAAACAAAACTTCTTCTACTTCATGACCTAGTAGTCTATGATATATGTAAGCTGATACAGATGTGTCATCAACAGCAAACTTGCGCAATGCAGACTGCATTCTACAACAGAAAAATAAAAAGATACTTGTTAAAATCACAATCATACAAAAAATAGTATCAATATTCCAATGATTCTTACCTATCAAAACTCGTACTCTTCCAAATGAAATCAACGACGAAGTTACTGACGCATTCTGTTGGCGCTCCCGAATTATTTTTCAACTCAATTCCAACTTCTTCTCCATAATTATCCGGGATCTTAATTACGTGTCCAATTCCGGACCAAGGCTTATGAAGTTCTCCCAAATAACGAAGTCTTAATTCGTCCCCATGCATCAATTTCATATCACCATCTGTTTTAGCTAGCAAAAAGTAAGCGATAGTCTTCTTGTTTAATCCAACATCCCAACGTACTTCAATATTCTCTTGAGTTTGAGATTCTTTTAATCGTTTATCATAATCAGCTTCCAATTTTACAAGTGGACCAAAAATATTTTGATATTGATAACCATCTTCATAGCGTAACAAAACTTGCTGCGGTTCCTCATCCACTCCAGGCTTTTCAAGATCTTGGAAAGTAGCATCAACGTTGTCTCGCCATAACTCCTCCAATTTATTAATCTGCTGTGCTGAGATCTGTCTAGCTCTCAATTGCTCTTGTTCAGATGGAATTTTTACTAACCAAGATAAAAAGCTTCGATCTTCAATCAAAGGTTTCCATTGCTCTTGATCCCTAAATATTTTCAAAAAATATTAATACACATTCACAATTATATTGGAAACATTAATGATATATGTATACATAAATGCCACATTCTTTATATATAACATATAAATTCACTTTTACCAATTCATATCTTTCAAAGAACTCTGTGCCGCACATGGTTGGCGACAAAGCAGCACAACTACAGAATCAGCTCTAGCAGGAATAAAACCCAATACAAAAACATTTCTTGTAGCACAGGAATAACATTCCAAAACAGTTTCTCCAAGAGGACCATCTCTGTAACAAAAGTAATTAATAATTTCTTATAACTGTAAAATTTTATAAAAATAGGCAGGCTAAAAGAACAATGTTTTAGACTGTCTGTACATGTTTATAATACATTTCTACATTCTATAACACAAACATATGAAAATATAAAAAGTAAATCACCTGTGTAATGTAACTTCCTTGTGTTTAGCACGAACAAGATGATTGATAATATGTGATCCTGATGTATTACCGCGTCCATTGCAAAACCATTTTCGGCAAACATTACACATAACCACACATGATGCCTCATGGATACCGCAATATTTACATGCATATTCAGGTAAATCACGATTATAATATGCTTCCTCTTCTTCTTCCTCAAATTGCAACTCGGCAAGGCTTTGGGCTGCTCCAGAAATTTTTAAATCCAACGATGAACTACCATTTGTTCCATTTACCTAAATAAAAATATAATGTCATAAGAACAAGAGAGAAAAGATTAGAATATTAATTACAAAATTACAAAAAAGGTCAATGATAAATGATTAAAAATTTATAGAATCAATATTTTTTAAAACAAGTTATTCAATGCATGTGAATAAAAAAAAAAATTTCTGTGCAAAAATGAAACTGGAAATATATTTTATCTTTCCAAACAGAAAAATTTCTATCGCAAAATTATTATTATGCTAGATAAATTTGATACAAGATGCTACTTTTATTCATTTAAGCAGAAGAAATTAATTTTTGGAGCAAAAAATTAAATACATCATTAAAAATTTTTTTTATCTACTGTCATTTTAAAGTTAAACACATGCTATGAGATTTTCTGTTTCATTGCATATCTAAGGTAGTGTAACTTGCGTAATTTCGCAAAATTTTGTCACAAGTCGCAAATCGGGCATACTTAACCTCGCGTTTGCAACTGACTGCGAGAGCGACGAGCGACTCACGCACGACAGATATAAATTCATCTCGCGTATTTCTTCAGCGAGCGATTAAAGTCATTTCGGTGATGGTTGCACTCGCTGGAAATCTGCGAGATTTCAATATCGAGGAAAAATGCGAGGTCACGAAACAAAGATAAGGGACAAAGCGGAAACTGCATTAGAGAACGGTCGCTTTTATCGCCGCACCCCTTGACAAGCGCGCAGCGTGAGGTTAGGCCGCGTGGCCATGCTAGGAATTTGCTCTCCGGGGATGTTTCTGGCGAAAATCGGTGGACAAGCTTACAATAGCGAGATTAAAGAATACATTACTACTCGTGGACTCGACCGACCTGAAGGGGTTGACTGGACTGTGTCTGGGTCGCATCGTGTTGCGAGGCCTGGGTCTGACTCTGCGACGGCAACGTGAAATCGGTGAAGTCGAATTCGCTGCCCTGAGTATCCGCGCCAATCAGATCCGTTTCCTCGGTATCGAGGAACGTGAGGGTCTGGCTGCTGGGTCCGTACGCGTCGACGCTCATCCTGGATGAGCTGCCCTTCTCTTTCCCTTACTCCTTGTGACGTTTACTCCTTATTTCGCACCCCTACACGGGTCAGAATTGGCGGTTCGCGCGCACGTTTTCTCGACCGTGACAACGCGTGACCGAACGAACGATCCGAGCGGATACGCACGAGAGAAACGAGCACTGATCGACTGAGCCCAACCGGAAAATGGATCGCCAGCTTGTCAACCTCCTACGCCGTACGATGCTTTTCGCGACCCACCTACGGACACCGATACGTGCACAATACACAACCGCACGAAACTTTCTTCCCGCACGCGAGAACGCTCGTCGTATGTTACGTCATCAGCTGATCAGGCGAACGAGTACATCGAGAAATAGCGAGTGAACGGAAGCAGCCCAGCGCAGACCTCCTTATGGCAACTTTATATAGATAAACTAGCGTACGCGCTGATAATATCCCGTTGATGACCAATGACGATTCGAGTTGTCGCAAAGTCGGTAAATTATTGGATAGAAAGAACGCGTGCTATTAACTGTAGGTGGCGACAGTGTATGTGATTGTCGCTTTCTCGAAAATTCGAAATTCGGCGCCGTCTGCCATTTATACGAAATCTACGGAATTGTCGATACATCCAGAACGAGCTATTAATCTTTCAATTATGCATCATGCTCATCTGTGGCATTAAACAATATCGAGGAATTAAATTACGTATCTTAGGATACGCAATTAGACACAGAACACCAAAATTGTTTTCAAAGAAGGTCAGTATATGTTTTTCCCTAAATCTGTGTTTCACGCGTTCTCGAAAATGTATTGCTTTAAAGCTTACCGCTCATACTAGAAATAAAATCACTGGCGACCAGATGCGAAATAAATATTTTTTAATTACAGCATATTAATCTTGAGAAAGCGATACAACAATCACGATGTGTTTTACGATACAACGCAACAATGTAAAGCACAGCACGATTATTTCCATACACAAGGTTAGTGTCTTAACTTTTTTTAATTTTTCACATTGAGCATTCTTAACTGTTTCAAAATTCAGCTATCTAATCTGATGATTTTCTTCTTTCTCTGGAGAAATTTAAAAAAAAAAGTTATAATTTATATGCCATAGAGTCGCCCTTTGAAGATGAGTATTTATTGAAAAGAATTTAATTATCTCTAAAAAGCTCAGATTTATAATTATATAAAAATTGTTTAGTTGGCACATAATTAACATCTATTATATGTCTATTGTATTATATATATTGTTTATAATATTTAACAAAGAGTTAATATCATTCAAATGTTTATCTTTTTTTCTGAAATGATTCTAATTAATGGTGGCAATTTATTGAAATTATTTCAACATGTAAAATTACATCACATTGTAAATTTGATTATCACAAATACTTAATTGCTTTTAAAAATAAATAATAAGTCCAAATTCACACGATACGATCGGACATTTTTAAATTTGTTAAAATGTTGGTAAATAAAATATCTGACATAGAAATATCATGATATTGTTAATACGAATAATGTGCGAAAAAAGATATAAAGGAGTTAAAAACATTTATTAACTAGAATCTATGTACAGATTTTCTCTCACAATCGCTTAAAGATTATACTCTATTTTAAAATTGTTAGAATATATATTTCATGCGCGATTTCACTTTGTCGAACCACTACAGTAACTTTTATCGTATGAAGAATCACTACTTATAATTTGTACAAGTGTAATAATTTACGTGATGCGATAAAATTATGTATATATTTCAAGTCTACACATGGAAGAGAAATAATATTCATAAAATAGAGTATAGCATATAGCATTTCGCTACGCAGTCTTTTATTTGGTTCCATTGGTACGAAAAGATTTTAAAATAATCTCGTGAGTGAAGCTTTCACAATTGAAAGATCAGTACGCGCTTCACTCTAGAGAATTAGCGAACTTGCAGAATTAAAATATATTCTTTTGTGTGGGTCAAAATTAAATTAAGATTTAATTTATATTTACATATGTGGGAACGCAACGATGTTTAAAATAATTCATCTTTGACATAATTAAAATTTTTATATATCATTATACGAAATTTATCGAGGATAACATTTCTGCTTTCCGGCAGATATTCCTTTATCTTTTTCTTTTACCCACTGTTTATTCTCTCGCTCTACGATTTTAAATTACATTTTCCTAATATACAGGGTGTCTCAGGGTTTTAACATTTTTGTTATAATTTTGTAATAAAGCTTCTATTTTTCTATGCTTATATATAACATTTTTTTTCTTATTGTTATCCATAGAAAACATTGCCTCAATTTGGCCGTTAAAACCTAGGACGCCTTATATATATGACAAATTTGATATATTATAAAACATCGATATAAAAGCTCAACGATCATATCGCACGGCTCTTTTTTTCAACGTTCATCGCGCAGAAATACACAATGTATACACGTTATATATATTGTAATAGTTATTTACAAGTTTTAGGATGCGATTTTATCTTGTCGATGTTATTGGATACAGTGGCTCTGAAATAAAAAATTCTTAGAATCTCGATAGAGACTCTAGAAATTTGATATCCAATCACTGCATCTGATAATGTCGACAAACGTTAAATAAAATCGCATCCGTACAATTTATTGACGCCTCATCATCGATATAAGTAGTATTGGTCCAATATTATTTTCACATTCTATAGAACAAAATAAGGGTTTGCAGATACTAGAATAGAGTCCACAAAACTGACCGCTAAGAATAGTATATCTTATAGCAGAGTTATAACATATCAAGACAAACTCTTGCATTTAATTTAAATATAAAGAAGGATCTTATTATAGATCCTGAGATTCTTAAATATTTAACGGAAAGCTACATTTCTCGTCAAAAGCGAGATAATTCGCTGATCGCGAGGACGTCCGACTCGATTATTTGATCTACAGTCAATACTGAGGGTTCGGCGAGTTTCTTTGGAAATTGTTCTGCGCGCTCTGACTCTGCTGAAGAGGCCCGGCCGGACTCGGTCTACCCTGATCGCGATATTGCGGTGGTCCGGGCATTTTGCCGTAATTTCCTCGCGTGCAACTCTGATAGCTGCCGTACGCGGAATCGTCACTGCGCCTTGAAACGTGGCCGTACATACTCTCGGGTCGTCTAGTGTTTGGTCCGTTATCCGAGTTACTCGACAACGGTCCGTTTTGATGTTGTTGCTGCTGTTGCTGCTGCTGCTGCTGTTGCGGCGGTTGTTGTTGCTGCGGTGGCGGTGGTGGCGGCGGATGATTCTGTATCGAGGACTGACCGCTACTTTGACCGGACTGCTGCGAATTCTGGCTGCTTGGTGGTGGTGCCGGTGCGCGACCATAGATGCTGGAACCAGTCGATACGCCATAGATACCATTCTCCCGTGTGCTAAGACTCGTAGAGATCCCGCGGATACCGTAAATACTCTGCGTGCACTGTTGCAATTGATTCTGCATGTTCTGATTAGTGCTGTTGTGATTCTGCGTTGACTGAGCCGGCGGACCACTGGGTGCGGGTTGACTCTCGCGATTACCACCGCTCTGACAGCCACCGTTCTGACCAAGTCTGATAGGATACAAGCTCTGCGCCGGCACCAATGGACCCGGCTTCGGGATCATCAGACCGTCCCGCGGTCCCGATGTCGATTTCGCGTAGACGCTCTGCGAGCGATTCAGATTGGCGCGTGTCAACGGTGGCGATTTGCAATAGAGCGATTTGGTGCCGCCGTAGATCGACTCGACGCGCTCCAATGCAGACGGTGGTGCGCTGTAAATCGACGATGATGCACCAGCCACTGGACGATAAGTTGCGTACGTACCGGGAAACTTGGGCCCATTCGGTTTGTCCAGATCATCATATGTATCCTCATCGGATCTCATGGATGAATTATCGCCGTCGTCTATGTCGCGCGAATCTTTAACGGGTCTGGGACTTAGGACGTATTCATGAAGTAGAGCCGCCACGGCGCCTCCTGAAAGTGGGCCCACCCAGTATACCCAATGGTTGTCCCAACGGTTCATAACAAAGGCCGGGCCCAATGCGCGTGCTGGATTTAAAAAAGGACTCTGAAAAAAAAATGTAAAAATGAAATTATTAAATAATTAATAGCAATGCAAACATTTAAAAATAATTTTTCTTATTGTATAATCTTCATGTCTTTGTTAATAAATTTTTAGAATTATAGGAAATATTATAAATATAAGATATAAATTATTATATTCTCTTTCTCTTTATCAAATTATGAAATTTGATTTTACATATATTCTGGTATAATATTTTATAATTTTTGTACTGAATAAAACACAAAAAATAGGCAAATATAGGTAATGGGTATGTATGTAGAAAATCTGTACTAAACTGAGTAATGAGCATATTTAATTTTGCAATGAATTTACATTTAACACTTGTAGAAGGATAGTTTCGACAATTTTTCGTTTTGGAGTGCATTGTACACTCGTTTTGGAGCAGGTGGGTCCAGGATCAAGTTCTTTCTTTCACCTTCCTGCTCAGTGTGTTCTCCACGACCCCACCCTTCTCATTCGTGCAACGGCAGGTGCTCTTTAAAGATGCGGACGTCGGCCCGATTGGAAAGAGTCCGAGAGAGATGTTTTTAGATAAAGAGTAGTTGCAAAAGAGAACATGGAAGAAAGGACGCGGTTCTTTTATTCAGAGCTACGGTTATGTATTTGCACAGAATAAGAATAATAATTATTAAATAATAAAAAATGATAATTGATTACTGATTTAATAATTGAAAAATGCATCTCAATTATCTCATTTCCATAATAATTACCTTATATCCATAATAATTTTTTAATGAAGATGATACAGTTAAATGACTATAAAAAAAAAGAACTTACGGAAACGAGAGTGGCCGCTGTATAGGCTGCAGCCAAAACCGCGGAAGCCTTTGAAGAAATCGAAGGTGGCAATGATCTGGATGAATCTGCGGCGAAATGAGCTAGTATGATGAACACTGACAGTGCTATCTCGACTAAAAGCCTCTCGATTGGACCTCCTAGCCGACCGGGAGATGTAAGGGTCTGTGTATTCGAAGGTGTAGTTACTCTGAAATAAAAAAAGATATATTGCATATTATATTGATTATATAATAATTATCACACATAGTTGTAGACTTACAAAAAGAAAACTAGTTCAAAATGCAAGATAGAAAACATAAAAATTATTTTTTTAGGACGAGAGAAAATTATGGATCGCCAAAAATGATCACATATGGTCTCTTGTACGATAGTATCACTAGTATGTGCGAGTTATGCAGCAACTGCGGTGTAATATACGATGATTTTCCTATTGAAACTTGCCGCGAGACATGCACCCCGCATAGAAACCCCCTGCGATAAGTCGGTCCCAGCGGTGTAATGTTTATATTAGCTAGTGCATCCTCCAGCCCTTAAACGTGACCCCGGTGTTCCTCTCGTGACGTCCCTTGCATAAAATTCTCGTTGATTTTCTCAGCTCGTATAATCATATAGGGTCGCAGAGATATGACCTTCATCATCTCCCACGATATTCAATGATTGTATTTCACATACATTTTGGCGAACTTAAGTTTATTTATCAAAATTCTTTGATAATGAAAAAATATATACTGCCGCGTTATGATATAATGATATAATTACGATATGTTACAATCAAACATTAATGTAACATCGACTATATTTGTTAAAAAAGTTTGAGACAATTAATTTAAATTCAATTTTTTCAACTTAAAATTCTCAAATTTTTAAAAAAATAAATTAGAGATTGTTGCGCTATAAATTAAAAAGAAATTCAAAAACAAAAATTTTTTTTTTAATTAGAAAAAAAATTTTTCCTGATTATTTTATTTTTTTCTATTTATCTATTCAACGTTATTGATTAGGCCTTTTTTGATGTTTTCTTTATCTTTTATTTTCATGATAAGATTTTATTCCTGCTGTTTATACATGCATAGACTATGCAAGACTTTCCTCAACCAGGATTCTTCTTGAGTACAGCATTCACAAGTTTCAATGAAATTATCATAATCATATCTCCGCATCATCTTCTATCTCAGACGCTTCCTTTGCGATCGAGGGCTTTTCACGCGCAGCATAAAAAATACAATTATGACTCACAATTTGTGAGTTTATGATTTTAACAAATTTGGCATTTAATTTATTTAATGTTCAGAAAATAAAAATTTGTGTGATATATATTCGACAAATTGTCGGATTGACTTTTTTGATTTTTTACATTTTTAATTTAATAACGTATTAATAAATACCATCATTTTGTTATTGACTGAAAATATCCATTTTCCTCTGTTCTCAAAATCGAAATCAATGTTTTTCGGGCAACTTGCAAAGCGCTCTTTTATTGAATAATATTTATCTCCAAAATCTTCACGTGCGTACACCTGTACGGTTATCACCCTCTATAATTTTGCTCCGCGAGCTATTCGAATGCACAAACGCGATTAATCTTACTAAATACTCACAGATAAATATGCATTCGAATTGCGATTCGTCATCCCTCATATTCTCTTTCGTCATCAGGCACGAAACACCCCTCTATCGCGGTTGCAATGCAAATGACAGTATTCCCCCCTCCCCCCCTTCATATCCTCTTTTTTTCTCTCTTTTCACTGAGAGCAAGTATATCAAGAGAGCGAATTGATGAAATCAGAAATGCAGATCATGACCGCACAATTGGGATCAACGGCGGCAGCAGACAAGAATCCCCAGCCGAATAAGGGAGAAAGGAACAGCATTTTTATATTTATATAATACGCGTGCCCTCGCGTGATAAGCGGATTTTTACTTCTTCGGCGGAAAAATCGCTCGGCTATGTGCATTTCCCATGTGAATACATTATGTTAGGAATGACATGCGAGTGCAGGAAAATAGAGAGGAACGATAACGATGTATTTCCTTCATTGTGTGATTTTTTTTAGATATGACTCTGTTGAAAAACTCTATAATTCTCTCGAATTCGCATAATAACACAATATTTCATCCATCGATTTCTTTTTTACCAACAATAAAGTCCATTTTTCTAATAATTTTTGGATGGCAAACAGTCTTTGAATAGAAAGTGTAGCCTTTGTTAGTTATTGTTAAGAAGATTTAAGTGACTGCGTTCCATTTTTCCTTTTGAAAACTATTTTCGTAGTTGTGAAAAGATTTTTCCTATTCTTATAAATACTCTCTATTATTTTTCATACATTTACGAATGTACATGATTGTGAATGTTATTGTTTAGAGAAAAAGTATTCCGAGATATATTTTTCAAATAGAATTAAAATCTATTTTTAATAAAAATATTTTTTTTTACTTTTACAATATTGCATATAGGGATTACAAATCAAAATAAAACTTTTATATTCTAATATAATCAATGTTGTATTTGATGTGTATATAAGTTTATAAAATGAATCTTTTCATTTTAAAAACAAAGTTTTGTAAGTGCTTAACATTTTCTTGTACTTTCGAAAATTCGAGAATGATATTTAGGTGTTCCGTTTCTCTCTCGTGGACCATTCCACGTATGATGCGACTATTGTCGCAGGCTTTCGTAAGAATGGCGATCTCGTATGAAAGGCGAATCGAATGCGAGTAACAGCTTCGTGGGAGAAGTTCGATGAGGTTTTGGCCCGGAGGTGGGCGCGTTCTCAGGACTCGTCGTGCGCGATGAAAAGCGCGTGGTCATCCAGGCGAGACACGATGGAGGTTTAATCTTGCGTACACTTGACTCGAGAGCCGCAGCCAGTGCTTGGTGCAACCTGTGCCCCGTTTTCGCAATTCACACGAAGGGGCCGAGAGATGCCTCGATGTAAACCCCCAGGGTAGATACGTCGGTGCGCCGTTTTAAATAAATTTAATTCAAGGGGATGTGAGGAAACGGTGGTGCGGGATATGTATCGCCCCGAATCCCACCCTCCGTTGCGATTAACGAGCTATTGATACCCCCTTTCACGTATACTGGACCACAGATCCCCTTCTCGTGGTTCGCCGAGACATGATCAACCCCCTCCCCCTCTATCCTGGTCCGCCCTCTCCTAACCAAGTTCTGGATACTCCAAACTGCTCCAAAATCCCCCTGTACGAGGAATATCACACATGTGACGAGCGCGATAAACGACGAAAGCTCAAAGGGTCCGGAGATGATGCGTTCGCTCCGATACCATTATAAAGTCTTAGCTATGGGAAAGTTCAGATGCTGAGGTTGGCGTGGTCAGACCATGAAATTAGGATACAGCTTGAACCGTAAAGTCGTGTTGGGGAGACGACGAATAAGGGACGACGATGTATTTCGTTTCGTTGCAAACAAAGTCGAAGAGGTGCATATACATCGGTCTTGCATAAATGCAGTATTTAAATTTTTTAAAGAAAGAAATTAACATCGATTCGACTTGGCATCGAAAGGAATTAAATACAAGAAATCAAAATATTACACTTTGTAATAATACATAAATTCTAGATCAAAATGTAATCATATTTACAATATAAAATATCAGAAATGTGAGAAAAAATTTTTAATGTGATTACTAATATATTTTTATCTTCTATCTGTAAATTTTATAAAGATGGGGAAAATGTACGAAATATGTTCGATATAATTTCG
>JBCJKF010108805.1:0-10314 GCA_039654545.1 Plocamopherus ceylonicus
ATAGAGAACAATATATATATATATATATGTGTGTGTGTGTGTAGTGAAGAATATAACAATGGACGTAACACACACATAAAAAATGTAAAAATGGAATAATGTTCTCAAAAATCTAAAACGAATTTTTGAAGTACATGGTTTGTCATCTATGAGACGAAAAGAGAAAACTCGAAGCAAATATTACGTACGTAGTTGCTCCGCAGATCATCATGATTGTATTCCAAACCATCGTCGAGAATAGCAATCCTTATTCCACGACCAGTTATCCCTCGTCGATAGAGAGGTAGAACGTTTAAGTCGAGCTTCGGCAAAGCTTTTTCGGTCTTCGTATCTTGCTGCGGCAATTGATAAAGAAAATTTTAAGAATATAATGATAACAAGAATATATATATCGAAGCAATTAATTTTTTTTATAACACAAAATAATTTTTCTGAACTTGATTTATTCAAATTTGTTGAAATAAATGAATAAATCAAACTCATTATTTTTTAAATGTTTATATTTATTTTGCACAATGTATAATATTTTATGTAAATTATAAATTTTATTTTTACATAAAATTATATTTTTTAATATAACTGGAATTTCCATATTTGTATGCAATTTATTTTTTTTATCTTAAAATGATTTTGTTATCGACATCTTATTTTGCATAATCTGAGAACATTATTTCGTGAACGATACTGAGAAAATGTGCAAAGCATTATTACCAGATACCATTCTTGATCCCAAAGCTCGTCATTAAATATTCTATGGGCAGCATCGTAAATTTCCTCCTCGTTATTAACGGCATTTGATGCAGCTTCGTATGCATTTAATTGCAGACGCTTTTCTCTCGTTAAAGGTTTTTCAGATTCCAGGTCGGTTAACGAGATGTAATCACGTTTAAGTCGTTTCACAGTTTTCTGTTGATCCGCCCAAATGATCTTTTGACAAAATGTATGAATTGTAATTAAGAAAGTTGCATTCTTCTCGTACATCATTTTATAATATATCACATGGTAATACAATTGTTGTAGAGAAATACGTATTAATATCATTTTTATGTATAGAAATATATATTGATAGCAATTTTATGTTCTGCGCAAGTAATATTTAAAAAAAAGAGTTATAAGAATTAATAATTCCGAAGTTCTGCAGTTAGAACGTTATTTGAGATCATAAAATAACGTTCGTGTAAGGTATAAAGGAGATACCTTGGAATTTGCATTAAGGTCCTTCGTTAAGCGAAGATTTCCTCTTTTCTTCTGGCTCGGGTTATCATCCGTAAGCCATATATATGTGTCATTGAATCCAAGAACCTGAATGAAAAGATCCATTACATGTAAATTTATCAAGAGGATTAGTGATATGCGCTGCATATTTAATGAACTTGAGACCGAATTAAGACTTTATTTAAATTTTTGCTTAAATAAGCATTAAAGCGCCAGTCTTCCATCCGTTCTATTATCATTTTGCAATTGATCCTTTTCCCTCAATATTCAGCAGCGTATTAATAATTAAATGTTTTTAATTTATAAAATTATAAATGTGTATTGTTTTTATATAAGCGTTTTACCAACGTTCTCTCATAAATTTTGTCTCAACATATCTTCTCTTCTTTATTAATTTTTATAAGTTGAGAAAAAGATTTATTTTGCATGATATTAGTTATCATAATATTATGTGCATTAATCTCTTTTAGCTTTCTCTTAGCTAATTAATATAGATATAAACATTACATAATAAATAAATAATAATTAAATAAAATCTATTTATTATCAAATTATTATTTAAATAAAAAACTATTTATTTTAAGTAGAAAAATTATAATAATAAATTAATATAAATTCTAAAATAATATATAATTGTCACATTCACAATATTTGAATCAATATATTTGAAATGTTTTAAATATTGCATTCAAAGAATATGTATCTATTTTATGCACATCAAAGGGTTAATCATCCTTGATTGACTTAGGGTGAGAATAAAACTAGACGTCCCGACGTTTGTGCCCTTCGAATGAGTAAAAGGGACGCTGCGATCAGGATAGCATACGAAAGCAGTTGGTGAATCGAGCCATTCTTTTGGGGGGAACTATCGAAAGTCTAAATAGGGTATCGCGCATGTGTAACGTTATTATTATCCATGGTGTCACGTGGCCGGTTTGCCTTCGTTTTTGTATAGCATCCGTATGCGATGTGCCGCATCGCATGGCGAAAGCAATATGACGGAGATAGCGAGCGAGGGGGAATGTAAGGAGAAGGGGACCACCTGGTAGGAAACTATGCGTCATTCGTGCAAGGGGACAGAGTATGATATTTCCGTAACACCAAGCACATGCCGCCTATTTCGAAATACTTCCTGAGACAGTCAAGAGGGACTCCTGATAATTCTTAGTGCGTTATCGTAATTTTATATAATTTATGTATATAAATATAATTATGCATAATTTATTATATTAAATAATTTTTAACAGTGTTAATTATTTCTAATTTATTTATTATAATGCAATTTTTAATATTGCGCTTGTGTTTGTAATTGACATTATGTTAAACATTTCAATATTTATTATTATTGCCATTTTTGTGGTAGATTGACAGATCAGCTGATCATTATATTATTCCCGAAGAGAGGATAAATTGCTAAAATAAAATAATAGTTTCTTTATTTTACTTTTTTACTAAATGAATATGGCATCAAAGCGCGATCGATCTCCCCGGCAGAATTCAAGAAAATATTTAGGTCATTGGGATTATGAAACAATAATTGTTTTGTCTGCTATCCTCTTAACCCCATACAACCGTGAGCAAAAATCCTTTAATCCACTATCCATCATATCTGTTGTGCATCCAGTTAGAAGGAATAAATTTGATCGTCAAAATGCTTCACTGAACTCGCTGATAAACTAGTGAATATCCGACAGGATACACTTTTCAATACAGCGACGCATAAATGTTGCACGTTTGCGTATCCATGATCACGTATGCCATGCACGCCGCGTTAAGCATTTAGGATTTTACATCACCATCCATGAATCGATGGGAACGTTTCTACTTTTTGCAAACGTTTCTACTTTTCTACAAACGCACAGAAATTTTTCATATTAAATACGGGCAAATAAAATTATTTATAATAAAAATATTGAGATATATAAACTTTTAAAAGAATTAATAATTAAATTCCGAAGAAATTCCGAACTTCAACTTTGTAGATACGTGAAAATGATTAATTTGCGCGCGAGAAATCTTATTCAATACAGTTGTTGCAATCTTTTTCAACGTAGGGGGATATCTTTCTCAAAGAAAAAATTCTTAATTGACACGTGTATGTGAATGCGTTTTTGATTCATTTTAATAAGTAATAACTTTAAGATTGCTTTTAATGCAAAATAGTGCTCAACGGATAGAGCACGTGCTTTTTAGGTGTCACGCGAGTGCTTCTCTTAAATTGCACGTGAAAACGTTTCAAACTCGAATTCGTCGACTACGTGATAATGGTTCTCTCCCTCTGGTCCCCTTCGGTCGTAATCGGTAAGCACAGTGGTCTAAGAGATGCACACTAAGAGGGTTACACGGACATGTACGTGAGAGAAGCATGAAGAGAAAATCGGAGATCGTCATTACTTTGCAATCAGCGAGCGACAGGGCGAATATTACGATTATTGCCGAGTATTACTATGATAGTGGTATTAATCCGATGTACGTGTGTGTGTGAAATGCAATAATATTAAGCTAGGAATGTGTATGCAGTTTTTTATATAACTTTTTTTTTTATATCAAGTAACTTTATATCTCGTCCATTTATGTGTTTTTATTCATAGAGATTATAATAATTAAAATATAAAAATGATATATATTTCAGAAAATGTACAAAATAAATGGTATGAAATAAATTGTTGGTTTCTATTAAATTCAAAGAATTGTTGTTTTGTAATCATAAAAAATAAAAAATAAACATTTAAAAATTTAAAAAGAAGAGATTTAATCAATCTTAGAGGCAAAATAAATAATTAATATTTTTTGATATTTTCTTTAAACTGAGTGTGATACATTAATAGAATTATTAATTAATTTAAATTTAATAAAAATTTGATTTATGTATATTGATTTTTATTGATATTTTTGTTAAAAAGATTTAACTCTAAATTTCACAAAAAAAATTTTATGTTACTGTAAATTTTAACTTACTGTCAGATAGATCAATGCTCTGTATATAAAAAAGAATACTAATATCATTATTAAAAATCGATTATTAGTTTATACAAATATGATTCACGCTTGTATAAATTAGATTTGCAATTTTGTACCATTAGATTTACATTATCATATCCTTATCATCGGCTAATATTCGCTGAGTGAAGTTTCGCTCAATTGCATCTTGCCTGATTTCCTCGCCATTTAACGATACCTCGATACGAATCCTCGGAAAAGGATTATGCTATTCTCGCCGCGTCTTGTACATTTTCAATCCAATCGTCTTAAGTTCGCGCGAAGACATTTCGGAACTCGAGCATCATCATCATCGACCAGTAGTATTTCCCGCGAATATATCCTCGTGCAAAACGTTTCTGTGCGCGTAAAGGAAAGGACAGATAGAGACGAGAAATCAGAACCGGTCATTACTTCGCGATCAGCGAGTGATTCGTCTTATCGGTATTCAGATTGCGCCTTTTGACTGCTACAAAGGGACGATGTCTCGTGTTCGGTATAGATGTAGGAAAATCTGCGGCAGTCCAAGTTGCTTGTAACCCCCTCCGGGCGAATGGCAAGCATGGGGAAAGATGAGAGAAATGTAGAGAGAGAGAGAGAGAGAGAGAGAGAGAGAGAGGCGAAATATTTTCGCAGTCCATTTGTTTTGATCGGATTTCCAACTGTCTCTCGTAATCCCACACCCGTAAGCTCCCACAGGCATCGTCAGTTTCTAATGAAAACCCTAACGTCTCTATCCTCTTCTCCCCTTCATCTGGCCGTGCCCGCTATGCAACCCTTGTCGATGTTTCCCGAGCACACCTTCGTCCTCGTCTCTTGAATTCCTGCGAGCATTCTCCGCGTTCTCCGTGTATTCTACGTACGTGAGTGTGTGTACGCGTACATTTGTACACAATGTCTTTCCTCTCTTTGGCTGTGTCTTTTAAATTTTAAAAACCGTTTTCAATCTAACGGACCCTATGAAGGACATTGAAGTTGGTATCTTCTTAAGAAATATATTGAAATATCGAGATGAATTATTAAAATACGGAAGACTTTATTTTAAAAATTAAATTTAAAAAATATTGATTATCAAAATTTTATTTCGAATCTGATATAAAATATTAATATTAAAAAAATAGTTGTCTCTTTTATTTGATGTGGAATTTCTAATGAGTAGGCTTTTAATTTTTTTTTTACTATACATATAGGTATAGTATCATTAACAAAATTCAATATCTCAAATATTTCAAATATTGCTTTTTATGGAATTGATTGCACTCAGATAATTAGCAGAGATATTTAATCAAAAAAAAAATTGATATCCCGATATTATGAGTGCTTGCATTCTTACAAAATCTTAATCTGTATAGAGACTGTTGTAATAATCATTTTTTATCAAATTATTTTATAAATTAGAGATTATTTTAAAGCTTTAAAGGATTTTAAATTTTGAATTACATCAGATACATCAGCAATGTGTGAAATTTTTTCTTAATAGCTAAACATATCGTAAGTAGCGGCCCATGACATTCTGGTATATGTGTTACTTGGGATTACACGATGTCTGGCACTTGTGGATTGTAAATTCAATTACATGCATTGAATTCAGCAGATGGTAGAAGTTTCTGCCGCTCTGCGTGTACAAGTTCACGTGCAAACTGGCAGAATTCACACTTTAGGCAAGTGCTTATGCGCGCAATCGTGGTGACATATAGCAATAAACACCCAAACTGGCAATGATACTGTAAACATAGCTATGTTATGCACAAGCGAACAGACCACATTGTTGCCGTAGTCTTAAGTTTTATATTTGAAAAGAAGTAATTAAAAAATAATTTAATTATTTTGACTTACTTGCAATGTTAAGCGACAATAAATATATAGCTATTAATTATAAACTATTTAAATACATAATATATCTAAATTATTAATCTATAATATATCATAAATTTTTTATTTTTATATATGTGGATCTATATAAAATACGAAGAAAAATTAACGTATTTATATATAATGTATTTATTATTAAAATAGTGTTTTAATTCTATTTGAACATGGATTCACCAAATTTATACAGCAATATACAATACACAGTATGAAGACACAGAATAAATATTTGATATTTATATTCCGAGAAACGGTGTCTAAGTTGTATTTCTAAATACAATTATTCTTGTATATTTGTATATGCTTTTATAAAATAAAAGATATCTTTTCAAGAGTTTTGAACATTTTTAAGAGTGATGTTAAGAAATTTAAAGAGGCAGGGAAAGTATCAAACTTGGCAATCTGTATAGTTGAATTGCAACGGGCGTGTATAAGCAAGGAGAAATTGCATTAATGTGTTCGACCTTTGAAACTTCATTATCTCAAAGTCGATGTCAAAGTTAAAGTTTTAATTGAAATCATCGCTATAACTAGTATATATATCACGTGAATTTGATCAAAGAGCTCTAACTAGTTTCGCACAATCGATCCTATTCGGTTATTTCAAAAATTGATTAATATTATGTTGATTATAGATTCTATCCTTATTCTATCCGAAATAAATCATCATCCAATATTTATATTGGCAAAAGTAATTATGTTGTAGTAGCATTGAAATAATTGCTGACAGAGACTTACTTAACAAGAAATTTATCCGCAAATTTATCTAAATACTTTCAATTAAATATATATATATTATATTACGAATGCAAAATTGTTGCAAACATAAGTATTGTAAATATTGCTCAGATCTATTGTAAATATTGCTCAAGAGCCGCTCACGTATCGGAAATTTTACGATTCCAGTTTGAAAACAACGAAATTCAATAAGATGAGAACATAAATTGATACGAATCTATTTTGGCAACATTTTCGAAATTATATATGCTTTCGGAACTTTTAAAATAAACGATTGACATAGTTTTCAATACTTTATACATGTATGCAGCTATAATGGTATTGAAAAAAAAAACATTAATGTAGTTAAAAAAACAGATAAAAAAAATTAAAACGTTATTGAAATTGTGTCTAACTAATTATGCCTAAGTATATCAGATTTTACAACCAAATTGCATGACCCGTAACTCGTTGCATAAATTACGTAAAATTAGATTACGGTGATTTATGGAACGCTATCAAATATTTATTAAGCTCATCGGCCGGAATATCGGCGTAGACGGATTCGCCTTGAGATTAAATCTTTTTAGGGAGGTAGGGAGGGAGCTAACAAAGGCAAGCTCCAGATAGCAAATCGCTGTGACATCTGTCAACCGATATAACGGGAAGTTCATTATAGCGTTCAGCAGGGTGTCACGCCATTTATTTCAATTATTGCAAAACGCTGAATCAGCAAACTACCGTATCGGTAGTTATCGATAATTTACGAACGTCATTAATACCCACGTTGGACGAGTCGTCTAAAAATACCATCATTACGTGAACTACATACAGATCCCAAATTATCTTAACACAATTTTACTCGAAAAGCAGTTTTTTTTTCTTGTTTTACTGAAATGTTTGCGTGATTATAATTGTTGATCATAATTCTTAGCCTATTAACATTCAAGTTTTATAACAGACAAAGAATATTGTATAATATAAGAAAAATAAAAAATTATTCTTTTAAAATATTGAAAATATTGTTATTGGAAATTTTATCGTCAATATATGGCAGATTTGCTAAATATCGGATGCAGATGTATACGAATTAATTTAGAAAATCTATTTACATTATTCTGACTTAATCAGGACAACATACTTCTTCATCTTAAAAAAATGAATATCAAGTAATATATACAAGATGAATATTAAAGATTATATTTTATTATATGAGATAAAATATTTAGTGAATATCTAAAATGTATTTTAAATGAAACAGGTGTTACTGACAATTTATACTCGGATGACAATATCCTTGTCTCCTTAAATATCCACAGCTGCTATATTCGCCCTCTAAAATAAAGAAACGGTTTCTGTCTGTCGACAGGAATATTAATGTCAGGAAATTCATTCTGACAGTTCCATAACAGATTCTCGATAACCGAATTCCAATTTGCCCTGAAGCCTGAGCTTGATTGAGCAATCTTGGCCCTTTATATAACAGAAGATTGTGCGTAAGATGTACGATAATGTGAAGCAAGCTAGGGAGATATTCAAAATTCCGCTTGATTTGTAAGATGATATTACCATCTGCTCGTTGATCGAATGTCACAGAGTTGCGTATATATTCTGATAATTTAATAATTGTTTTAATATGAATACAATTACATTGTTAGTTGATAATATGATATTAATGCTTCTCACAGATACGTGTGTAAACGATCAATTGTATTGACAGCTCAATGTGTTGTCATTAAAGAGCTAATTAGGCGAGGCAATGAGTAAATATATCCTAAACGGTATTTACATAATATAAATGGCACTCATGGTACGACAACATTCAATCTTCAATTAGGAATTGCAAAGTGAATTGAAATTTGTGCGAATTATAAATTTAAATGTGTACAAATGATATATTAGTCGCAATTCATTGTCGTCATCGAAAAGAACATGATCCGATGGGAATTGCCCTTATCTTATGTTCTGCCAAATCGACAACGTTAAGACTTATATCACACTCTAGAAAATTTGCAATCAATTTTCTCTATCACTGCGCGAAATAGTGAGATTCATGCGTTTTAGTCTGACAAACGATATCGTATTTGTTTCTCGAGAGATCCGGAAATTTTTCTTTAATAGAAATAAAACATAATAAGATGATATAAATGTTATATAAATTTGTATTTTGTTTTTAGCTGTTTGGTAATGTGATATTATATAATAGTGGAAGGAAGATTAACTATAATCTACTAGTCATCAAACATTCTATGGGACTTTCTGTGTGTGTAATAAAATTCGCTCTTTAAATTTGCATTTATCATTTTTCCTTTCCTATTAACATCACGGTTACATTGCCTATTCTTGTTAGGGCTCTCTTTCGAATGGGCTTAATTATATAAAATAATTGCATTTATCGTATATATGCGCTTACAGACAGTCTAAGAGAGCAACCTCACATATCGCGCTCGCTTGCGGATTGCGGTAGACCGCGTGCTCTGCAAAGCAGCTGCAAATGGTGCGTTTCTTTCGCGTGTACCTCGCAGTTTCTCGGCTGAAAATGTCGAGAGGGAAATATCGAGATTGGAAAAAAATGCTGCGCTATGTTTACGCATTTATATCATATAATCTCGTGCGCAGAAAACGCAGAAATCGTGATGAAGCAATGAAATCGTAATGACGGCATGAAAAATAAAAAATCTAAGATGTGCAATGAATTTCTTATATTGAAAAATTTAGATGCACAATAAATCACAAATCTCTTATTTTTCCAATTTTCTATGTATTCTTATATTAAAATTAATTATAATATTTTAACATAAATTTAATTTATTCCTTTACAATTTCAAAATTAAAAAATAAATAAAAATTATTTAATCTGTAATTGCAACTATTTGATGAAGCTAGTAAGCGATTTTGATTGTCATTGGAAATATTTTGATAAACGCTATTTTATGCAGAAATATCTTTGAAGCATCTTTTATCTTTTTTTTTCTTGAACTTGACGTTTCTGATGCAAACCACGTATTGTGAGACAGATGGAAAGCATCGATTGCATTTGTGCATTCTTATCAAAGCCAAAGGAGAAAAGGTATGATATCGTTCTTGCCGTCGATACTTCCTCCCATACATAGTGAGGTAAAACTCGTTGTGTAAAGTGCACGATAACTATACATACATATCTACTATTTGTGAATTTAGACGACATATCTTACTAACTGCGATTCCGTTTTCGGTTTATCGTAGACAGAATCGTTAAGATTTATAGAAGAATATTCTTAAGATGGTCGAAATGATTATATTCCAAGCGGTTTAATCCGCGAGAGAATTCGGAATTTTTTATTCCTTTCTAGTAGACACTATATTTTGAAAATATTAGATTATATACACTTTAAATAAATAACAAATAATTATTTGCAAATGTAATTTTTTACAAATATTTATAATTTTACATATTTAATCATTTTAGTACGTATAATGTTATACGTAATATAATATAATGTTACAATAGAAATTTTTATTTTTTTTTTTGCAAAATTTGAAAAAATATGATTG
>JBCJKF010108916.1:0-10313 GCA_039654545.1 Plocamopherus ceylonicus
GTTTTTGGACCAATGAAATTGCTTTAAACCTGCCACACCCCTGCCAATCGCGCGCGACTGAACTCGTGGATCGCTCAAGAACCGATCGCAGGCGACAGTCGCGCGCGACAAGACGTCGCGTCGCGTATAAGGAAACAAGCCCTATTTATTACATTTGATCCATTTTGGTGCAATGACGATCGCGCGCGACTAGCAATCGCGTCGCGCATAAGGAAACGTAGCCTAATATAAATAATAATTAAAAAAACTATTAAAAAAAACAAACAAAAAACCCCCCAAAACAAAAGAGCAATAAGCTGCAACCCCCCTCCCCCCAAAAACAAAACAAATGAACTGTACACAATCTAAATGAATGGTAAAAGGTTGGTGTATACTTTAAATGGATTGCGGGACAAGATCATCCACTACACATGTACTTTAACTTAAATACTTTTCAGACCATCTTGGCACTGCCATGAAGTGGGAAAAAAAAAAAGATTGTGCAGTTTCAACTGTTACTGTTATAGAGACAACAACAAAATAAAAAAGCTCCAATGTAACCTTAATTAATTATACATCATACAAGAACATCGAATTATGAACTAAGAAAATAGAAAGATTGCAATTCAAATTACACAGAAATGTTAAGATTATACTTCATTTTTAAAAATAGTGAAAAAAAAAAAAAAAATCAAACTTCCAAGTTCAAGCAATGATACCCATGTATTGCTAGTAAATCTCACTAAACTGTGGTGACCGATTGAAAAATTGAGAATAATAGTAAAAGGTAGAAAGTGCAAAGTTATAATCCAGATATGCAGTGAAACATTGGAAAGGAATAAATTACAGTTCTTCCTTTTACAATGGAGTTTGAAAAGAGATTTGATTACCACTATTGATTGATTGATTGCTTTACACCCCGATAACCACTTGGGTCATCTCAGGGTAGAAAAGGGATGCTAAGGAGGAAAAGAAGCATTTAGAATAGTAATATATGCTATGGTAATGATAATAAAAGGTAGCAAAAAGGAGAGATGATTTACAAATTTACAGGGAAAATAAATCATCTCTCAGGAACAGTATAACGATAGCCATCATGCCCCAAAATATGCACTGAGATAAGTGATCACCCTCCAGGATAATCTACCGCCCTTTGAGTACAAAAGCACTCAGTCCTTCTAAATAGCAAATGACCTTGCCAGCAAACTAAGCTACAATGTTTCCTATTACACCAGATGTGTTAGAAGGGGGGGGGGGGGGGGGGGGGGGGGGGGGGGGGGGGGGGGGGGGGGGGGGGGGGGGGGGGAAAAAAAAAAAAACCCCCCCCCCCCCCCCCCTAAAAAAAAAACAAAAAAAAAAAAAAAAAAAAGAAAAAAAGAAAAGAAAAGAAAAGAAAAGAAAACCCAACCAAACAAAGATACAAACCACAGTCAGAATTCAGAATTTAGCAACTTGTCACTGAACAATAATAACATAAAACTCTAATAAATACAGATCTAGATCTACCCGTCAGAACTAAAACAAAATGTGCAAACTGGTTAGTCTAGTCCCAGTCACAAAGTCTTATGAGCATGAACAAGATACAGAAATTATGATAAGTTTAAAATTCAAACATTCCATGGGAGAGTGAGGAACAAGATCCAGGACACATACACACGGCAGGATTCTCAAAAATTCACTTCCACATAACTGCAAATTATGATAGTTTACTGAGACAATTATGAATACATATAATCTAATACCTGGCTGGCCTGAAGACATTGCAGTATATGGCATAGCCAAACATACATTATTCTAAGCATTTTGTTTAGTATCAAGAACACACACGGAGGAATTCAACCTGAAATAACCAAGAGAAGTAATACATGCAAATGTTAAGCCTTCTGAGACTTTTTGCATTGATTCGATGCATTTAAATTGTAATAGAAAGACTCGCTGGATGAAACTGATATAATATATATATATATATATATAGATATACATATAAACTTACACTCAACAGAATTCATATTTCAAAATTATCTTTAAATGCCTTTCCCATTTATTCATTTAGTTTGAAACACAAAAAAAAAAGAATTTTTGTTCACGTCGTTAGTCTTTTACCGAAGTACACAAATGTTTTTTAAATTGATGACCTTTTACCCAAAAAGCAAGTAAAAATTAAACAAAAATCCAAGTTTAGACATACATAATATAATAAAATAAACAGAGGCATTAATATATAAAAATAAATTTCTGTTTTTCTTTTTTCTCCCCAGAAGAAATTGTTTGGCAGTAAAGATACTAATATTTAAAAAAGGCACAAATTTAGAGGAATGAAAAAAAAAGAACCCAAGTTTAAAGTAAAACTTTAGTGGTGACTTAAAATAATAGAAGAAGAAAAAGATGAAAAGGAGGAGGAAGATGAAGAGAAGAGGAGGAAGAAAAAGAAATAAATTTCTAACGTATGTGAACATATACAAATTTAACAATTCAACTACTCCAAATCATAAACATAAACAAATACTCAAATACAAGAATACAAATAATCCCTAGCAAAAAACAACAACAGGGGAGCAAAGCTGAATTAAAACTAAACTTGCAGTAACATGCTTCAGTCAAAGCTCTCATACATTTACCACCAGACATCGTCTGTGGGAGAAAAGAGAAGCTGGTGCAAAAAGAAAAAAAAAAAAGGCTAATGGTAGAACGAAACAGGGATGATGAAAGATTACCTCTGTGAATCATTCGATCCCTAAAATGATAATAGCTGTTGTAAAGGGAGGCATTACAATGAGCATTGACTGCACGTTAACAGATTCAAACAAAGAAATGTTAACAAACGCATATGAAAAATGATTTACTTCTACTAGAAGCCTGACAATATGCCATCCATCAGTTGAGCAAGAAAGTAAATAAAATAAACTGCTCATGAAATAAGCCATTTCTAGGCATTAACGAGCCTTAAACACAATCACTATCTCTGAATGACATAACATTAATATTATTCAATGTAAATGAAATAATGCTGAAGTGTGTATTTTCATCCATTCAGAGATTTTTATTATTCGATTGGCCTTAGAGAGGGTGTAAGAATTCAAGTTACAGTGAATATCTTAAGCTTAAAATAATTAAAGTTCTTATAATTAGATAAACTGCAGCTGTAAAACCAAATACATGTACTGCATTCAATTAAAATTGAAGCCTTTTCTTTTCTTTTTGCACCCGACAAGTCCAATCTCTTGCCTGATGAGTCTACTTAGACTGTATTGATAATTCAAACTCTTTGATAATGACTAAATAGCTACATAAATTACAAGTACAACAAGTAGATATTCCATACAAAGCAAAAACTGACATTTTGGCTTCAAACATCATCCACTGTCACTTTCTATCTTATCAAGTAATATACCAATATTGTCACATGCTGAGTGACCTTGAAACTTTGTGAAAATAAGTGTATTATAAGATTATATCTCCAAGTAAAGCATCCTCATTACATGCAACAAACTGATGCCTTGCACTAATCTAACAAGAGACAACAAGAGACAGAGATGTCAAAAGTCTACAGATTATGGAAAGTACACCATATACATAACTTTCTGACAGAACATTGGAACTCCATATATTTATGTTTCGTAAGGACGAATGTTCTATTAATTTACACACAAATCCTCATGCTTCCTTCAATATGTAATGACTGATGGATTGTTTTGAGTATGTATGACTGACAAACTATTTATGACTTGAGCAAATGCTTTTATGGCAGATTTAAATGCAGCTATAGACATAAACATTTATGGCTCTGTAAACTGTAAAAGAAAACTCCATAGAGTGTATTGGTCCTTCATTGAAATAGGTCCTGAACAAATTTACTTTTGAGCTTAAAAGAGGATTGGAATTATGACAACTGTTTTGCAACAAAAATTCAGTCTTGATGATGATAACCCTTAAAAAAGTAAAGAAATGAAACCTTTCCAAATCATTACAGTAATTCTAAAACGACAATAAATTCAGCATTAACAAGACAAATCTTTTTCAATTACACAATCCTTGTCCCTTAAATTAGCAGTTTCATTACATAATACAGGTTCTTTTAAAAAAATCATTCTCCTACATATATACATGAAGAATTATATATCATTAGACTTAAAATTTATAGGCAAATCCACCTAAAAAATGGCAATGCTATCATCTTTCAAGATTGAAGACGTTTTTTCCTGGGGCCACCCTATAAAAATCTAATATACAGGGTGGCCCAAAAGTCGCGATACACTTTTAAATCATTGTTACACTTTTCGTGAAAAATCTTTAATGGCTTTTTTTTCCTGAATTTTGAAAGTAAGATATTGGGAAAGTTCTGTGGCGCACTTAATCCAACTAAAAGTTGACCTTTTCTTACTCTTACTCTTCTGGATATCTTAATGTAGATCACAATATCAAACAAGCTGTGAGTGTTTTTGCTTTAGAAAGAATCGGTAGGGAACAATGAATAAAAATGTTGAACTGATTTTGAAGAAACTTAATGTCCATTAACTTACTAACACAGAGTATGAGTACGCCATTATGGAGTTGGGTCTCCACCGTCTGGGTCCATGATAAGCTGCTTGATGCAGTGGTTTAAAAGGCAGGGATCAGTGTTCGGTTTGCCATGAGACAGGACAACCTGAATCTGCATGAACTGACGGAAACAAATGGGTTGAACAAAGTATAGCTTAAGACTCTATAACATCAAGACGTTGTTCACAACATTTAAACCATTCCAGAACGTCTTTACAGAGATTTCAGAAATATTTGCCTAGGTATCCATGCCATACAGGATCCAGCTCATCAAAGAATCAAAGCCGCTTCATTAACTTCAACGAAGAGATTATACACTATTCATTTCCAATCTATGGCTAGGAAGATGGGGGTCACCTGCAAGACATTTTTTTTCAAATATAGTGGCAAATAAATCTCCAAATGCTTCTAAATGACTTGCCATTTCATTTTCGTCTGTCATTTTAGATTTGCAATTGCTATTAAATTTATAAATTGCATCACGACTTTTGGGCCACCCATATATATAATATATATATAAATATATATATAAATAATATATATATATATGTGTGTGTGTGTGTGTGTGTGTGCTTATAAAACTAAGGAAACATGATATTTACTGCTATCCTTAAAGTACTCTTACTTTACCTATCAAATATATCCATATTAAAAAAAAAAATCATTCTTTATCCATAAAACAACAAATCTTCCATCCATTCAACAAACCCATCAATATCTCAAAATGCAAATCATAGTTTAAAATTTTCAACAAAAATAAAAAAAGCAAAATTTAAAATATTAAAAAAGACAAACAAAATATCCCATAAAAACAACACTGCAAAGAAGCTCACACGCAGATTGAATATTTTGCAGGACTCCTGTAACAAATACTTTTGCTTGAAGAGAGCATGGACACTGGGCTTGACTGAGTTTGTTTGTAGTGCAATTGTTCAATGACAGAGAGAGACAAAGATCCAAATGTCAGCAATACATCGTTCCTGTCTGGTGGTGGGAATACAAATGACAGCAATGGCCAACTTTATTGATAGATGAATAGATAAGATTTTCACAAGGCTCCTTTAGGGATTCGGGACACAATGAATGGACTGACAATTTTACATGGTGTAAAAATTTCAACAAACTTTTAATAATGGCTTAAATCAAAGTGACAAGCCAAACACTGAAACGAGCCTATGTAAATGAAATGGATAGACATAGACAAGCATAAATACCCTAAGGTATAGAAACAAACTCATTCAGGCCCAATTTCAGTGTTAACTTGAAGGCACAAGTTTGTTACAACTTTCCTTACAGAGTGCTAAATTGCCAAACAATTATAACTGTATATTTGGTACAAAATTTGGTATTAAATAAATTTTGCCAAGGGCCAGAGTTCAATGGAACTAAAACTCTTCTTTCATCATTCAAAACAAACAACAACAATAATAATAATAAAAATAATCATGATAATAATAATAATAATAAAAACAACATAAATAGTAAACTTACACATAGCCCTAAAGTCCATTATTAAGAGCCAATGTTTGGTTAACGACATCAGCTAATATAGAGAATAAATACATAACAAATACTGCATACAAACTCAAGTTCCAATTACATTCAAGAGACAAAAATCGAATAATGTTAACAAAGGCATGAACTAGTTATCATAATGTGCCCTAAAACATCATCACAAGAGCTTAAAAAAGATCATGTTTACAGCAAAAGTTTACAGCAAATAAGCGCTCCTATTACATATCAGCATTATGATTAATACATTTTGAATGACACAAAATTTATAAGCTCTTAGAACATTAATATCAACAGTTGTATTAAAAATACAAAACAACAAAAAAAAAAAAGCAAACTAAAAAAAAAACCAACAAAAATAAAACCAGTAAAAAAAAACAAACACCAACCATGCACACAGTCCAATACCAATACTACAAAGTAAAAAGAGCAAATTGCAACCTATAACAATGCAACCTTTCCTACTTCAGTAAACTTTCAAAGGAGATAGGAATTCACACAATTCATCACAATAAAGACCAATATTATGCATCAACACTGTCAGTCAGTTATTTCCTTTTTTTTTTCCGACAGAGCCCATTGATTGTATGAAGTCTCAAAAATATGTCTTCATCAAACACCAGTCTTGAATGTGGACCAGGAGTAGTATTTGAATGACATATTATGATTACGGAAATGACTGTTAGGCCTTATCTACAAAACATGCACTACAATGAGGATTTATTATGAGCCATAACATTCAACACACATCTCCATTCACATGAAACGCATCAAAGTTACTTGTTATGAAATTAAAGAGACTTTGAAATCAATTTGAGAATGGGTGTAGGCATGCCATCCTTCAAACCCATCTCTTTTAACCCACTTATGAACATATTGTGACCATATATAAGTTGCCACCAGTACATCTATGATATACTATATATACACTACTCCAGTTGTAGCAAAGATGATTGTAGTGATATTCAGATTTAGATAATCTTTTCCCCTGGAACGGGCACAGATGTGACACAAATTCTTCTAATGGCTGTAGTGAACTTATGATGTAATGATTCTTTTTCTGGTCCCATGGATATTGCTACAAGTGTAGTCAACTGTGTGTGGATCAGTCCATGCAACTTTGTAAACTTAACATTAGCATGGATTAATTGACAGTAACTATTGTCATGGATCTGCATGTGCATCCATAACTCAGGGCTTGTACAGATGGATCATACAATAGCAATATGTTTTCAAATCCACAGATGAGCAGCATCCCTGATGCATTACAATAAAAATATGCTTTAAAAAGACAGGTAAAATTAAAGATGAAATGCATGATTTCAAATATCAAGTGATACAAATACAAATGTATAAATAAATCATCTCAGTGTACAAATAATTAAAAAGTATACAACTGTTAACTCTCTATTTACAAAGAGTGAAAGCTTTGAGATGAAAATTTGAATTAACATTTAATATTAATTAAAAATAAAAACCCAAATCATTGTGTTATGCATATGGTTTACATCAAGTCACCAATGACATGACAATGACTATTGTATAATTCACTTATATTAAAGCTTGTGGATAACTAGTGTATCCGATTGTAAAGAGAAATAAAGGGAAAAATTACATCAATGAAATGTCCTTCAGTCAAGGCTATATATTACAGGTCTACAGGCAAAAAAAAAATCACTCTCTCATCTTGGGCCATCGTGATGATAAGAATTAAAACAGATATGTTTATGAGAAAAAGTACTAAAAATGTTCATTAACAGGTCAATAACTACTGAAATAGAGTCAAGAGTTGAGAAATACTAGAGGTAGGGGTTATGAAAGATAAATAAATACAGTGAACTTTAGACTGTATAATATGGTCGGTGCCACAAAAGACCTCAAACATAGAGATGCAATATACATAAATTTACATATTTATAAGTAAACTGACCACTAATAGACAACAATTCCCAATCTCAAATTAACTGCATTTCTTTTGACAGTATGTTTTTATTATTTGTACACTCATTCTTGAAGCCTAGGATATGAAAAGGAACTTAATTGTAATAATAAATTACAATATCTTTGAAAACAAAAGTAATTTGATTATTCTTCGTTAAAATGGATATATCACAAACCTGGATTCATGTACCATTTGGTTATTACTATCATGAAACTTTATGTTTCCCTTTTCCGGCAATCAAGACAAAAAAGAAAATGAACATTATTAAACCAGCTAGTCATTCAATACCACTGAATACAAGAAAAAAGGTATACATGTACTTGAGTTTGGCATGCATAAAGAGAGTTGTTTTTTATTTTATTTTAAGGAATAATCTTGGAAATTTGACATGATTAATAAGGACTGTTTATTTTTAAAGTCATTTGATTTTAATATTCCAATGTGCTTAGCTGCACTGTCAATTGACTGTAATGAAATCATGTCGGTCATACTTTATATAGATGCTTAAAGGGTAAAGCTCACTAACAAACATGTTGAGAATATAAACTTCAAAACGAATACACAAAATACACACATTCCTATCTAACATTTCATTGGGTGTGTGAACACATCAAATAAAACTCATCATTCCTGTTTCAAATATCCATTCTGTCCTGATGTTGCGATAGACGTTTTGTTACGTGATTTCTCCTCTTCTTCTTCAGCAAGGGATGGCCCTATAAAAACTTTCATTGTATAGTACATCACAATTTGCTCATTGATGATGGCACCAAGGAACCATAAAGGAGCATATTCCAAAGTGACGAGACCCATAAAATCACCATGAAATGGGGTGTAGTCCCAAGGGCATGCTCCAAACTGCTTTAAGATAAATCCTGTGCTAAACTCCCAGCAGTAGGTCCATAATGTGTAGATCAGTGCTCGCAACAACAATGGGACCTTTCTTGCGTGTAGATATGCATAAACGTGTTCAATAACAAGACATGAAAGACCATATATGGGAAAAGACCTGTGTAAATACACAAACAAAAAGCAAAGTTAGGAGGGAAAGATCTGCATCAATACTGCAATATCAAATCTGATGATTAACTTAAAATGAATTTGACAAAGTATACAAAAGGGGGTAAATGGGTGTTTTGGCATAGTGGCAGTACATCGGACTACAGACTGAGAGGTCTCAAGTTCAAACCAACTATTTAACCTTTAACAAAAACATCTATCCCTGTTACTTCACTTGATGAAGTCGGATGTCATAACGGGTGAAAGGCGTTTTGTCAAGTAAGTCAGTTCACTCAACCCAGGTGAAAATGGGTACAGTTTTGGTGGGTAAGGTACAGTTGATGCCGGATAAGTCGATTTTCACCGGACATAGATGAAAGATCGACTTATCTGAAAAATCGAGTTACATGAAAAGGGGATTATCTCCCGTAGTAATCGCAAGCGAACGAGTCATGATGACGACGGGTGTGTAGGCCTATGTGTGTATGTGTGAGGTGGTGGTGGTAAGGGGGGTACATGGATACAATTGAATTGGTATTTCATGTTTTAGTGGTTTCCACCTCGTTTTTGTTTTGTTGATATTGTTGTCTTGGATGGGTCTTTTTTGTTTTGTTTTGTTTTTTGACAGGCGTTGTGTCCGTCACTATATTACTGCAGCCTGTGCCATTTTTACGTTGAACCTAAGTTCTAGTATATTATAGGATCATGTCGGTATAAGCCGACACATAAGCCAACACACGTTTGATAAAAAAGTTCTACCCCTAGCCTAAAGATACTACAAATAAAGCCCCCTTTCCCAAACCCATTTTTTTAGTACCTGTAGGTCTAAATGTACAAGTACTGTTTCGTGTGAGTGCGCGGACGGGGAAGGGGGGTTGTTGTATTATAATGTAAGTCCATCATATTGCGCACTAGAGAAATCAACTGATCGCCCATCCATTAGCTAAGCTTGATACACACAGAGTGACGCTTTTGGCACCTCTCTCTCTCTGTCTCTATCTCTCTCCCACACACACACACACACACAGACACTACCAAGATCGCCCCGACCCATATTTTCAACCTCGCATTTTCACTTCTGGACTGAGCTTACAAACTATCAACTAGATCCACGCAGAATCCCCGTACCAGACCAAAATTCCCTGCCCCATTCTTCATCAAACATACGGCAACATCGGCAAGTTAAAAGCTAGGCAAGGTGTATGGTGAGCGTTTCTATGCTAGGCTATACAAAGCACCGTAGGTCTTGCACTTGACAGGCCTAGTACAGTGCTCACCGCTTATAAGAACACCGCTTAAAAGAACACATCGGTTATAAGAACGATTTTCCACCTTGCAGAAT
>JBCJKF010109138.1:0-10312 GCA_039654545.1 Plocamopherus ceylonicus
AGAGAGAGAGAGAGAGAGAGAGAGAGAGAGAGAGAGAGAGAGAGAGAGAGAGAGAGAGAGAGAGAGAGAGAGGGGAGTGAACAAAGGTTGAATTGTTTGATCGAACCAACATTTACAGGAAAACAAAGCAAAAAAGCAATAACAAAAACAACAAGCACAACCACCCCTCTCCTTACAAACCCCCCAAAAACAGCCAAGACAAAAAACAAAACAAAACAAAAACAAAAACCCAACAACAACAACAAACAAAACAAAAACAAAACAAAAAAGTAAACAAAACAGTAACCAATCCTCAATGAAAAGAAATTCTGAAGTCAAACTCCATCTGTTGTGACAAAATTACAGCAGAAATAAGTAAAGATAATTTCGGTTCCATCTTATGATTATTTAAATGTATGATTTTTTGTGCAACTGATCAAAAGAAACATACACACACAATATGCACACAAATAAAATGCACACACACACGCACACACAGAGAGAAGGAAGTAGGCTCAAGGTGAGCAGACATTGGAGAAATGGAACTACACTGGACTACTGGAAAAATGATACGCCAATAAATTAGTTGTAACAATTTAATTCCCTTTCTGCGAGCCAGCGTTAATGTCCAGGAACTAGTAAAGCACCCTTAGGATCGCGTAGGACAAATTACATTACTGGCCAAGAAAAAATCCCTATCTCCAATGCAAAAGAATTTCGGCAGGAGGCTGTGTGAAAAGAACCCCAGTCACCATTATGTATTCGAAACAAGGCACGCGAAAAACCAGGGGAAGAATTTAAACAAAATAATATTAGAAGAAGAGACAGGGTCGGACGTGTGTGTGTGTGTGTGTGTGTGTGTGTGTGTGTGTGTGTGTGTGTGTGTGTGTGTGTGTGTGTTTGTGTGTGTGTATGTGTGTGCGTGTGTGTATGTGAATGTGTGTGTGGGAGAGAGTGTGAGAGAAAAGGAGGGAGAAAGAGAGAGTGAGTGGGAGAAAAGGAGAGAGAGAGTGCAAAAGAAGAGAGAGACGGGTAGCTTGTGAGATATGCATATTGATAGACGGCGGACAATTAATAAAGAATCAGATATAGGCAGAAATACAGAGACACTTGCAGAGAGAGAGATGATGTACTGAAGAGAAAAACATTTCAAAAGAATCAACATAAATAATGGATTACCCGTACAGACGGACAGAGAGGTTATAAGTGAGAAATATTTTTTCCTTTGCCATTTGTAAAGAAGTTCAATGAAAAGACCAGTGCGTGAATGGAATGTGAAATGCTCGAGGGCTATAATTTGTGTACTACACAAGTTACCAACAATACAGCAAGTTTAGTTTCCTTGTTCAATTTCAGAGAGCTATCCCGCCCCTCCCCCCCCCAATTGTAAATTTACCCCCTAGGGCAACCAAGCGCACGGCCTTACCTTAACAATTCTCGTTCTCTTTCGTTGTCATAGTAATGTTTCGGACATTTCTTGTGAATCGAGGTCAGTACTAGTGCTTTGCTTACTACGTAGAGAATCAAAATCGTCCCCAAAATAGTCGGTCTGAGCGATGCCGTGACGCTTGATCACGAACGGCCCATTCCTCTTAATAATGTACCTTTCTGATTTGGACGCCAGCGACGTGTTTTCCTCTTCGTCGTCGTCATCGTCGTCCTCGTCGTCCTCCCCGACACCGGGACGTACTCCTCCGAAGGTCTGGTCAGGTACCTGTCCGGCTGCAGTCATCTCGGCCAGTTCCTTGGCACTGCAGTTTGGCGTGTCGACGGGTATCGTGTTGTGAAAACGGGAAAAGTCAATTTGGTATTGGCCGTTTTCTTTCTGGAATGTGACAAGGCGTTCAAAGCGATGACCCCACAAAACCTCCCCCGGAAGATAGGAGCTTCTCGCTTGAGTCGTCATTCCGGTGCTCTCCACAATGCCTTCCAGGATGACGATCAGCTCGAATTGCTCTCGCAGGAGATCATCCGGCGATAGTTCCCAAAAAGGACTGTCTTCATCGATTTTGTGCACGATAATAACGGGCCAGACGAGAAACAATCGATCCCGGCCCTCGTCAAAGCCCAAATCTACGTCAAACTGAAACAGCGGTAGAACGTCTCCCTCTTTCGTGATTTTCTTTTTAATTAGAACCGCTCGTATGTGAGCTTCCACGATCTGAGATTTCCTCATATCGCCCACACGCAGTAACAGACACAGGTCTCCGTCTTGTTTACAAATGCAAGCACTTTTGCTGAACATGAGCGTTTCCGCCCGTTTCTTTGGCCTCGAAAGCTTAGCAAACACAATACCGGTCATAAGAGCTTGGCAAATGACACCGAAGCATGACTGGAACATCATGAGCACGATGGCTTCTGGACATTCCTCCGTCGTGTGTCTGGTTCCATAGCCAATCGTATGTTGTGTTTCAATAGAGAAAAGAAGGGCAGATGTGAAAGATTTTATTTCTAGAACGCACGGGGTCCAATCTTCCCCTTCTTTGCGATCTAAATCCCCATGAGAAAAACAAACTAACCACCATATTAGAGCGAATATAAGCCAACTTAGTGTGAAAGCCATGGCGAAGAGCATCAAGTTATATCTCCATTTTATGTCGACTAACGTTGTGAAGATGTCGGCTAGGTACCGCCGACGTCTCTTGCGTATGTTCGTTTGTGTTATGTTGACTTCGCCATTTTTGTGCACAAGTCTTCTGCGCATGCGTTTGCTGCAGGGGGCAATGCCCCGTCTGTGGAGGTTGGGGTTGGTGGGGTGGTGTCCGGCCATGGTCGTTGTGGTACGCACGTGACGCTGAGCATACTCCATGAACGAATCATGCGAGTTGCTCCTGTTGTTTTCTGTCACCTGGAAAGATAAGAAATACGAAACGAAAGTAAGCAATAGCTGATAACGACTGGCGAAACTGAGTAGGCTACGTGAGTTGGACTTTCTGTCTAAGGGTCATAATGAGTAATCACAAACATCATAGCATTCTTCAGTATATTATTAAATTGCAGGCACTTCAAAATCATTAAATAAAAGCTTTTGGGCCACCGGAAAATGGGTAGATCTATATTACTGATGGGCCGGGAACATTATGAAGCAAACAAGTGGTTTGGAGGTGAAGTTTGGTAGCTCCACAAAATACATATTTGTGTGTGTGCGAAAGGCAGAGAAGGTGAAACCCGATAACTTTCGAACTTTCCTTAAACATTTCCGGGCTTGTTCTTGTTATGAGAACAGGGAAGCTTTTTTTTCCGCCGATGACGCAAGCGGACTGTAGACAGAAAGCTTTTTTAATTTTCCTTACCTTCATTGCGACATATTTTTTCACATGGCTACTTAAAAATTCTTCGCTACAAAAATCTGAATCATTGCGTCAATATGGTTTCTCTGAACTAACCCAAAACCCGGACTCAGTGTCCGTTTTGGAATCGTGTTAATTGAAATGAGACACGAGAAAGCCCTTCCCACAATCCGTTTAGGACAAGATATTATGAGATTAGATCCGATAAATAAGTGAACGAGGAGCATTGAGTTGCTAGTATGAGCTGTAGAAATGTGGAGTCTGGAAAAAAGCAAGACAAATATAAAATCGAGCTGCTTTATTTTCAATGAAAACAAGTAAGGATGGGGCGGAGAGATTAAAGCAAGGTTCTTTTCATTGCAACATATTTAGAAGTACGTACGCATTACGCTAAAAAGCATAATACTTGTATCAAGGGTAAAAAAAAAAATATCAACGAAAAAGTGTTATCACCAAAACACATATACACAATTAAGGTAAAAGAAGAAGGCCCTTGAAGAATATCTAACGGAAAATGCAATAGGTGTTAATGACGGGATGTGACGCACGCTGGGAGATTGTACAATTTTGTTACCTTCGTTATATCTTCGTCTTACTCAATTTTCATCATGAAAGGTCACATTAGTGCTTTGGACTCTGGGCTTGATTGTATTTTCATATTTACTGTACATGGTTTACTCGATGCACAAAATACATAAAAAGTAAATATTATTGATGTCATTACTAGGTTTAAACGCATAATATAAAATATCGCACATAATACATAAAAAGTAATTTAATTATATTAGTGATGTCATTACTAGGTTTACACGCAAAATATAAATTATAAACACGTTTATATTATATATATATATATATATATATATATATATGTAAATATATCGGGTAGGCCACAAAAATGACGTAAAAACTTTGATGCCCTATACTCTCCCATCCTGTTTACAGAGGACATTGCAATTTGGCATAGATGTGGTTTACGTTAGTGTGACAAATATATAAATCCATAAAAGAATAAAGAATAGAGATCGAATTTTAAGTGCGATGCTATCAGTGGACCAAATATCAACAGATTTCTTGTACTCACTGACTCATAGCTAAACTGTGATGGCTGAGAGGTCCACTTTTAATGACACATTCGCCCAGAACTATTTTCAACGAGAGCAGACAACTTAAGATTACTGTCATAGAACATTTCTACCGGGAAAAGATCAGTTCTAAAAACAAAACTTACATCTTTTAATCCATTTTTATAAGTGAATTTGAATTAAATATTTTCTCCTACCTGATAGTATCCCATTCCTCAAAGCTCTAACCTGAATCGTAGGTCGATACCGGTACTGTATAGAATTGAATATTACCGGCACAATATAGTATTATACCGGTACCATTCCGGTACCTACATCTTTAGATCTAAACTTTAGATTTAGATGTATATATAATATGAAATCTCTTTGCAAAAGACTTGCTTGAAGCTGGAGTGATGGCAGAAGACGTAGATTGATAATGTACTCCAATATATTACGTACAATGGCGCGAAATTACACGGATAGACGAGGCTATCAAATCACGGGTCGAACTGCACCAGTGTTGTTTCTACCCAGTTGAAGTGCAATCATCTAGAAATCCGGTTGGCAGCTGGCCGGTACCCCCCCCCCCCCACCCCCACCCGCCTTTTTCCTTCAACCCGCAATCCCCAACCCGTCCTATACTATTCACCATATGATTGATTGACCATCGGTTGGGCCAAACTCATCAGCTGCTCACGTGATTGGATGCTATTAATTAGACCAAAGGGCCAGCATCCATTCGAAATCTATCAACATAAATCATCCATTTATTTTTATTCAAGCTTTGGCAGGAGCAGAGTTGCTAAACGTTGCGGGGGATCTAGATCTACATTCCCGGCAACTATGGAGTACATGTACCTATGGTGATAGCCTCAGATGGATGCACATATTTGTATTTCGTGACAAAAGCTGACTCGTATCTCACAGCTGAACTGTATTCACAAAAAAGAAACAAAACAAACAAAAAACCCAACAAAAAACAAAATAAGACAACGCCCCTCCCCCCCCCTTTCCCCTAAAAAGGTAAAAACAACCTAAACACAACCAACAAAACAAACAAAAGCAAGCGGAAGGAAAATTAAAAATACCCCCCAAAAGCTGTAAAACTTTCTTTTGATTGTTGGATTAATCGTCCTCAGTTCCCACTTGATCATTTTTAATTATTCTCATCGAAATGTACGGAATTTTCCATACCAGAAAGTTATTTTTACACGTCACGCCCAAGCCTGGGTAGTATAAGGTGGCACGTAACCCCGGCCATAGAATGGGGAATCTACACACTCCCATTTTAAAACGCTGTGAACTTCATTTGGTTTAGGCAATTCCTACTAGAACTCGCCTTCCACCGCAGTTACGAGCATATTATGTATTTACATATGCACTGATAAAATCGGTAGTCAAAATTAGACGAAATAACACGGAGTTAATGTGTTTTCCAGTGGCATAGAGCGCTACTCTCTTTTTGTACGGTAACCATGAAGTTCATACTGGTTATAATAAAGCAATATTACTCATCTTTTCCTTTCAGAGCTCATAATTATTCTTTCCGCTCACCTCATGTTCACTATTTCCAATCGTCGAAGAAGATGTCGGGAAATGCAAAGCCAAAACTTAATAAAACTTTGTCTCATTACTTAGATCTACTCATTAATGTTCTCTCATATTTGAGAGAAGAGAAAGAAAATCGTTTTCTCTCTCTCTCTTTTTTTTTAAATTATCCAGCTTTAGACCAAGTTTCTTTTCAGAAATAATTCTATCGAATAAAGGCATGTTTATAATTCTGTTCTACTCCGGCGAATATCGAAACTGTAAAAATAAATTCCCTAAGATGAAGCCAATATTATTTAATCTATGCTTAGTCCAGTGTGAGCAGAATTATGCGAACACATATGCCACATTATAAAGTAAACAATCCAGTTAAAAAGAATATCAATATCAAGAGACAAACCTTTAGTTAGTTTCGACGAAGAAACATGGTACACAGGCTCTACTTTGTATGTTATGTAATCCAGAATGTCTCACTTATCGAGTGAATGAATAAGATGTCCGATACATAAAGCATAATCCGCGGCATGAACTTCGATGGAAGCAAATACTTTTGTTGACAATACACTGATAAACTGTTTGGGTGAGTGTGTGTGTGTGTGTTTGTGTGTGTTTGTTTGGGTGTTGTGAGTAGAAGGAGAACAATATTTCAGGTCTTTGGTATTCAAAACATGAAAATTCGAGGACGAACTCAGAAACAATATAAAAAAATAAATATATTTAGAAGTTAACCGAAACGCAAAGACCTACAGTGTAACATATACCTCAGTGCCAATATTTACATTAGAATTATTGACAAATAGTCATCATGCTTTGCCTTTTGATCGGTCCGTTGCATACGAACAGAATTTGTAAGACTGGTAAATAATGTGTTTACATTGAAGATAGAAGGGAACAGCAGACAACAGCATCAAACACGGAGGCGTCAAAATAGATTCAGGTCAAAAACATGCATGCCACTACGGCCCATTAAACACACAACGTACTGCAGCCACATAAACATATAAACAAACACACACCATGATGCCGGGTTAAGCGGCCCATACACTATCAATATTATTGACAATAATATTGACTCAATAATATTGACGAAATATTTTCCCTCACAAACTTTCTTCAATATTCCCAACACACTGGCAATAATATTGTTAATACCATTTATTGACAATATTATTGTCAATAATATTGATAGTGTATGGGCCGCTTTAGTTTCTGATCCTGCCCAGGCACCATTTTCCGGGTTTTCAGGCCGACATAAGTCTTGCTCAAAAGGAAGAAAATCGATAGAGTTTCAAATTATACATTTACCAGGATCGATTGTCAGTAAAATAGGCTTGCATATTTTGAAAGAAGTCGGTTATTCAATTCCCTCAACCCTCAAAATACGTGAATTTCAAGATACGAAAACAAATCATACATAAAAAGACAAATCAAACCCAGTCATACAATTGAAAATGATATACACGTTTCTAAATGCAATGACATAGTAGTGGACGTTCGCCCTTTTATTATCCTGTACTTTTGCAGTTTATATTTAGGTATTTTCAGTGACATTGCTTATCTATGTTTTGAACATTTTGTCTGCTAGAGAGAGAGCTCAACATGAAATGAAATATGGGAATGAAATCCCCGACAAAAATATCTTATATACATCCCAGAATAAAAGAAAATCAACATTCCAGTGACTTGCATTTCCATAATTGTACCCAGGAATCATCTCAAGTCTTGATCTCAAGAGTTTTTGGAGTCCCTATCTGTCAAGGTCAAAGTCAATTTAGAATCAAATTGTGTCGAAAGGAACTCATCAGCTTGACGATAAAAGAGAATGCCGGGGGTTGGAGTGAAAACTGGGAAGATTAAAGGCATAAAGAATAACGGGCCATTTGCAAATTTTAATGGAAATCGCCCACTGCGATCACAAGACGTGACTGTAGACAGTATTGCGCGTGGGCGTACGTCCTCCCGTAATCGCTGTGATCATTACAGGATGCCACCTGATTAAACAAGGCGTGCGCAGGTTATCTGATTAAAATAAATTTTTAAAATGAAAGAAAACAAAGTGAGTAGAAGGGAACATTCAGCTTCATTTGAAAGCCAAACAAGATAAACACTGAACAGTAAACTGCAACAACAACTGCAGCAGCCGCAGCAACAACAACAACATCGGCAGAAACAACAAAAACAAAATGACAAACAAGCAACCCCTAAAACAATACCAAACCCCCCCCCCCCAAACAAACAAATAAAACACAACAACAAACAAATAAAAAGAGAAGCAACAGGTTTCTTCTGAACGGTATACATTCGAAGAGATGAGATGGCATGTCGTGCTGATGAAATTCAATGGAGTGAGGTCATTCATATCTTCTCTCAAGTGACCGGTCATCTCAACCAGTCACCCAAGTCCGAAAAGAAGATTCACAGCGGGACCTCCCCATACCGATAGATATCCAGTTACTGTCGGCACGAATTATTCTTCAGGCCTCCCTCAGACCGTAATAGCATTTGCTAGAAATCTAACATACTACTAAATGGACTTTGGGCGGCTAGATACGCTTGAAATATTCTCTGGCCAGATGGATGGCAGAGGAGAAAGGAAAACACTAGATTTGACCTACTCAACATCTCAAGCGTATTCAGTTATGCCCATGTCTTGACAATCGATAGTGAACAGAACCTAAATTTAGCATCTACACTTACTTCATTAGTATCGTAAGGAAGAAATTTGTTGCTTTAAAGAAAGATACTAAACTACCAGATTTTACATCTTCACGACATTATAAAAACAAAACAAAGATTTTGTTTAGGCGACCAAGCTCTGGGGCAGACGCTCGGTTTTCGGTCAAATACTTAAAGATAAATTGCCCCTCGGGGATCAATAGGTGGAATTTCATTTTTATATTACATTTTTTATGTAGGTGTTAAACCGCAGAAATGGTAAAAATATGATATTGGCAGTGTCTTGATGATGTAGTACTATTCTGATGTTACACTATAAAGGCACAAGGGGGAAAGAATTAAACCCTATTATGAAATAGATATATTTATCTTTGTATTCCAATATAATTTTTCGACCTCAGTAAGTCAAAAGTTCAGGATGTTATTAAACTGTCACATTACACTTAACTGCAACTCAAATTGTTGGTTAAAATGTTATGTCTTTCATCGCACTAAAAAGGCACACTGTTTCAATCTCCTACCCTACTCGAATAATATTACACCTCATTCGTATTTAAAACGACGAAATTTCCCATGATTTGAGCCTGAGAGCGCTGATTTCCAGTATAACATAAAAATTTGTCTATAATATTTTTAAAATCGGCACAAAGCAGAAAATGATAAGCCGCTTTGAAGCAAGGATTGAACAATGGTATTCCTTTAAAATCATAATATTCATAATGCCTTTGGGAGTGGGGATCCTTGACAAAAGCCGCTTTTTTCTTTACACTTTCACGGATCTTATCTACGTCTGATGTAATCGAAATGGAATATGTCTTTTGTTCATAATAATTTTATATTGGTATGCATCTTTTCATTGCTCTTTCATGTTGAGAGATATCAGCCAACATCACGCTTGTAATAATTTTGCAAGCTAGGGTGGGCACAATAAAATTGATTGTGGATTGGGGTTTCTTCCTTTTTTCGTCTTTTTTCCCATTAATTTGTTTTTGTTTATTATGTCCCTCTCATGATCTCTTCATTTCATAAATCTCCAATTCATTTAACTTGTTTGAATATCTCAGATGCAATCGTTAGCGGAATGCGCTAAAGAACGACTTTTGAATTATTTGACGCTCAGTATTATAGTGCAAACATGACTTATACTGACTTTTTATGACATGATATTGCTGTTTTTATTGATGCCTAGTGTGAATGATTGACTACGTGGTGCGTGAGAGAATGGCGTTAGGTGTAAATAGACCGTTGTTTATTTACACATTGTACATGTAAAAGATTGGAGGTTTTTTGTTGTTTTTTTTTAATTGAATTTCTATCGTTTCTTTCATCGAACATTTGTTTCCGTGTACTATATACGAATGTGTATTTATCATCGCCCTGATCTCAAGGCGTACCGCGCTGGAAGCCTTTGTTAACCTGTCGGCGCAAAGCGAACTTCTTTTGAACTTATCTTTTATTACCGGCTGATAAGACAATGGGATTTGATTTATATTGCAGTGAGTGATTGGCTGAAAAAGTGATTGAGAAAGGGAGTGAGTGTGTGTGTGTGCGTGTGTGTGTGTGTGTTTGTGTGTTGTGCGAGTGAGAGAGAGAGAACGAGAGAGAGAGAACGAGAGAGAGAGAGATAGATAGATCGATATAGATGGAAGATAGATAGACAGATAGAGACAGAGATAGAGAGAGCGAGAGAACGAGAGAGAGAGAGAGAGAGAGAGAGAGAGAGAGAGAGAGAGAGAGAGAGAGAGAGAGAGA
>JBCJKF010109249.1:0-10311 GCA_039654545.1 Plocamopherus ceylonicus
CTACAAAATGATTAATCGTTTCATGGTAGTGGCTCAGATCGTTATTGGTGATTAAGCCTAGGACAGATGTGTCATCAGCAAATCTTTTGTTCATCATGGTGCAAGTTAATAATTATAATGACATTGATGTAATTGATTAATGAGATTAATATAATTATGATATATCAGGTGTGCTGAACACTATTTGGTGGACTTTGAATGTTTACATATTTGTATGAAGAGTATCATCACAAAACTACATGTCTATACTACACAAAATTCTAGTTTCTCAGAAAAGGGAAATATGAGCAACAATGTATCCTTTATATCTCAATTAAAATCATTCCTAAAACATCCATGAAGATGGTATAAATGAATGATAAAAGTATGAAAGTATTTATGGAAGGTTTTATGTAATGAGGAAAACACTAAAGAAGGCGTCTAAGTTGATAACTCATATTTTGAGCATCTGTTGATAACTCATATTTTGTTTTGCCATGAAGCTCTTCATATTTACTTTTTGTCATTGGTTGACGTAAAAGTGGGCATCATGCATTTTGGGCAAATGGGATTCTTAAATATACCACTTCAAGATGGTAAGAAAGGGACTCATCACAGCTTTCAAAACTTACTTTTTGAGGGGCTCTAAATTTTAATTATTTTATCCCTGTATTTGATGTGATTTCAGGGACTCCCATTAGATATCACCAAAAAACAGTATGTTTGAGTATAAGTATCATGTTTTCTTCTCACAGATGCCTATGCTTTGGCTGGCAGGCTCTATCATAAAGAGCATTGGTTATGTTGCCTGTCTATATCTTTCCTTGATTTGCTGTGGGGTGCGGCTGATGGTGTATGCCTTGCTGGAGAATCCATGGCTTGTTCTTCTTGTGGAACCTTTACATGGAGTGACCTTTGCTCTCATGTATGCTGCTGCATCTTCTTACGCCAGTGTCATCTCGCCTCCTGGAATGTCGGCCACAGTGCAGGGACTTCTTGGTGGTGTTCACTTTGGGTTTGGTTAGTATGTTAATGATCTTTTCCGGAAACAGCCACCAAGAACGATATGAAAATCAATATCTTGTGTACTTACCTTTTGTACCCATGTGAAGAACACAGTTGATAATATGTACGCTCTACTTCACAAGAATTTTTTAGTGAAAAGTCTATATGATATGCACTGAAATTATCATCAAAAGAAAAATTACAGATGTTAAGCATCAATGTGTTCCTGTCCCAGACCAACTGTTAGGCTAACCAGTCTTTTGAGTCATCAAGCACCACCAAGCACCATTTTGTTCAGGTTTTTTTCTTGGTATTAGTGGTTTACTTCCGTTACTCTATAGTTTCATACCTCCCTACATGCGGTTTTAACTTGAATGCTTGCCATTTAATGTAATAAAGGGACCAAACAAGGATTGGTGTCGTCCAAAATGTAATTGGCACATAACCAAAGTGATATGTTTTAGTTTCGATCATGAAGTCAGTAAAGTCATTTCAGTTAAATGTGTCCACAGGGCTTGAAAACAGTCCAATGTGTGGTTTTTTTTTCTCTATAGCATACACTTTCAATGGTGACACTCAAAGCATTGATAGTGGCGCCAGACCCTCCATGGTGGGAAAGATGGAAAATTCTTGGAAATGAGGCGTTCTACATCCATGGTTTTTGTGGTTTTCATTTTTTTTTTGGGAGAGGGGGAGGTTTCATTTTTGTTTTTTTTTGTTTTCAATTTTGTTTTGGGGGGGGGTGTTTTTGTTGGTTTTTTTTTTTTTTTTTTTTTTCTTTTTTAACTGTCTTCTCATGTTGTTCTATTTATGTTAATTAATTCCAGGGAAAGGAATTGGAAGTCTCATCACAGGATTTTTGTATGATGGCATTGGACCTCGTTGGACATGGGGATTTTTTGCACTGGTTTCTGTTGCTCTTCTGGTCATCTATGTGGTGCTCAATGTATTTGTTTTCAAACCCCACTCTCCAACAACTGACCAAAACAAGCCATCAGGTATTATTATTATTCTTTTTTTTTTTTTTTTAAGCATCGCTTTGACAGTAAAATGACAAACTGATGCATGTTTAGCTTTCAGATGTTTTTATAGAAGGCATCGTAATGGAGATGTTAAATGTTTTGAAGAAAGAAGAACAAAGGATGTAACCTAATTTCTTTTTTTTTTCTTTTTTTTTGTATTGTGTTAAAAAAATCGTTTAGATGAGCTTGTAATTTGTGTAAACAACCATTCAGCTAGTGTAACTTTTCCGACGATGTGGAAATAAATCCCCATTTTCCTCGTTGTGGTGTTGTTATCGATGGAGTGATTTTACTTGCAACTCAGTTGACAAATTCCAATTTTTGCATACTCCTGTTACTAGTTGTAGGTCTAAGGGTAGGTTAGCACAAAGACACTTTTTTCACATTTCACCTATCCATTGCCTTAGCATGGGGGGAGCAACGCTAAGGTTAAATGCGTGGCTTGCAATGATTGGGTCACATATGCTTTGAAACACTGCTGCTCACCTTTCACCTGTTAGCCCTGCTCCCAGCTAAGTATTTTCAAATATATTTATAACACGTCTGTCCATACTGAAGAGATTGACACAAGAAAAGTGAAAGACAAAGTTTACAATCTTCAAACTTTGAACCTCCTCACCAGAAATGTTAAAAGTAAAATTGAATTTTCATTGAAATAATAGGTGCCTTGTCTTATTTGGCCGTTGCTTTTAACTACTTTGGTCATTCATTTATTTGATATTCATCTGAATGAGTCATTTATTTTGATCTAGACAGATTACAAACTATCAATCAATCAGTGCATTTAGTTAAAGATTCTAAAATATTTACAGATCTCTTACTAGAATCAAGCACTGAATCAGTCATGAGTAAGTGGAAATCTTGTATAGACCAGGTTCTGATGTTACATGATCAAGATTTAGGGTCAATATAAAGTGTTTTAATGATTTTTGGGGGCAATTGGAATACCAAGCTGTCACAGTCGTAAGGCTGCAAATGAGGAAACATGAAGAGAGAGAATTTTTTACAATATGTTGTTGAATATTTTTACGTCGAAGACGTGCTGAAAGAAAGAGAATCTTGATGATATTGACCAGTCCCCTGTCCGTTACGCAAAGCATCTCTGTCGGACTGATTGTGATTGTCTTTTTCACCATCTGTATCCACAATATAGCAACTGGCCTCGGGGTTTGCATCTTGTGCAGTGTGATATAAAAAAAATCTCACAATTGCATGATGGAGGGTGGACAGGGAATAGGTTTTCATCATTTCAGTGTGCTGTGATGAAGAAAAGCGGTGCCAAAGTTAATTCTTTGAAATATTGGACAAAGTGTATCCTAATTTATTTGCGCACCATTTGTTACCACATAAGTTTTTGGGAAGTGGCCCTCAAATCCTCATATAAATGGATTTCTTATACAGTCGCCTCCACTTAGCGTCACAGTGTGTCCGTTCCTTTGATTCTCCATGACCTTATTTGAAGCCAGGCTGTATCCGTTCAGGTACCATCTCTTTTGACAAATGTTGTATAAGAAGCAGGGTTTCTGGCTGGCTTCACGTGCTGTTTTACATACATGCTCGAACTGGCTGTCTTCTTTTGGCCACAGTCACATTTGAAGATATCTGCGTCTAGGTGGGGGTAGGGGGGAAGGTGGTCTAAGGCAGTTTGCACTTACCTGGCAAAAGCCTCAGTCAGAATTTGTCATCTGTGGTCTAAGGGTCTCCACCGACTGGATTCGAGCATTTCTTGTCCTTGAAACCTCATTTTATCTGGAGGATTTATCCACTATGAAAATAACTAAAGCACACGGAGTGAGTACGTTTCATTTCCACTATTTTCCAATGTCTTGTCCATACACGGGACCAACTAAGGGCAGCGCTTAGATTTGGTCTGTGATTTGACAAACCTCCATGCGGGAGGGATTTTAGAGACTCTTTTTTACCTGCAATTCACCGTAGGCTTCACGTCGGTGTTAAGTATTATGTACCCAGTTACGCCTGCAATACTGCCGTCCATAAGAAAAGACTTTCAGAAGCTGTTTTTAATCAGAGCTCTACATCTAGGTTAGCGCAGAGTGGTGCATAGCTGCTGTCAATATCACCTCATAATTCCTACCGGGAAAAACACGAAAGAACATAGTCACTGGGCACATTGTCTTGTGCCGACTTCGAACCATTCTCGGATGGGGAATCACGTCAGAGAAAAGCTCGAATCTACTGGGTGGGAACCCTTACAGAGATATAAATAAGGTTGTTTCCTCTTGTTGGCCATTGAAGGATAGCCCTTTGCCATGAGCACATACTCACCAAACTCCCCATTCAAACAGTGCTTATGGCAATCCATTGTAAATGTTAATAACAGCCACAAAATGTGTAAGACCTTGAGTATAGTCGTTATCTTTCGTCTTTGTTTCTGTTATAAATGCGTTTGAATTGAATACTGTTCTTTTGGCTGCACCAAGGTGCTTTGATTTAAAGTAGAGGCCATGTGATGCTAACCAGTGACTTTTGTATTGAAAATGTTCTGTCATAGCCACTTATCGTTCCTGTAACAGAAGTGTTCTTTTATTCTGTGAGGCACTAAGTGGCAGCGACTGTATAAGGAAGCATCAACTAATGCAAAGGTTTGAATTGCTCACCCTTGGGTTTTCATGTAGTGTTTCATCTAAAACTGATACAGAGATGCTTTGGATTCAAGAAACCTCACCACCATGCCATCAGAATCTGCTCTATTGTGTTTACTGGCTACATATATAGTCCAATATATACACTAATCAAAAGAATAGCAACACAAATTTCATTATGAATATATTTATTATGATACTGGCCTTCAATATATAGATTCACTTGGTCAAGATGTTAGTAACCAATGCCTGTAGCACCCTATCAGCTTTCACAAATTTCATCTTCTTCAAATTTCTCCAACATCGATGTGTCCATGTTCATAGAGACAATTGTTAGATGTAGATATCTAGGTTTTACTCACAATTTTTTCATTCTAGTCTCCAAGCTTGGAATCCTCAGCCGTATCTTTGCCTATGCAAATCAATGTTCTGTTCATTTTTAGTGTGAACTCTTACTATTATGTCTTTTATTTATTATCTTAATTTGCTTCACTTACCAAACTAATTATATCAATGAACCTATACTATTATCAGCTGACAAGGTTAAATGAGATAGGAATGAATGATATTTCATAGAATAGATACATGGTATTTCGCTTTATTACCAGAGCATATACCTACATTAAAAATTGAAGTAAGTTCCCTATAATGAATTATAATTTACACCAAGAAAAGGGTTCTCTTTTAAAACTATTCTTCTATTATCTGTATAGACCAGTAAAACTAGGCATGAATGCCTATGTTACTATGACACTGACACATCCAGTATGAATAATTCGTTTTTTATATAAATGTCTTCTCATGGATTTTCAGCTTTAATTAAACTCCACAATGGTTTATAACCAGATACTCTTAGGCCAATTCAACCCTACAGTAAAGGAGATAAGGCAGCCTCTTAGTGCCACTGTGGCCTGTCATTAAAAGTTATTCAAACTCTTTCAAACAATATTTCTGAATGTATAGACCAATATATCTTTGGCTTCTTAGAACAGTATTGAGAGGAGCTCGTTTTGTATTTGAAAAATGAATGTTCTTTTTGCATTTCGATGAGTCATTTCTTTGAGACGAAAAGGCTGACTAAATCAGAGCTCAATCCTGTTTTGTGTCCAACCAAGAGAAAAGAATGCTTTGACCTTACCCCACATTTGTATGTATGTAACTGAAGGAGATAAGAATGTACAGGCTTACTGGTTGTTACTTTCATTCACTCTTTGCTCTATCCCTCCATAGTAGTTCTGTTATGGCAGAATGTCTACTAGTAGTGCTTTTTTTCTGAGAGATGGGTTGAGTCATTCCTCCCTTGACTGTTGGCAATCACTTTTGTGTGTGTTAAAAATTATAACGGGCCAACTTTAACTTTTGTCACTTATTTTTCTCTCTCACAGATAACATGAAAAGTGTAAATTTCCAAAATCAGGTTTTCAAATTTTATGGGTCTCTAAGAGTTAACGTCTGTGGAATTTGGTTAAAAGTAATAACTTTGTAAAATAATGACATAATAATATTTTCCTTTGATGGTGTTATAGATGACTTATTGTTTAATGACACTTATTTCCTGATTTGATCTCTGTGCATATGCAAGAACATGATGAGGTTGTTTGCCAAATGCTAGTGACGTGAAAACTACCAAATTTAGCAATATTTTCTGTTAACTTGCTTTATAAATGAGGTATATTTTAGTTTCAACCATTTTTGATTTAGGCAATTTTAAGTTATAAAATTAATTTTTTTTCTGCTCAATCATTCATCACATGCTAACATATTTGTTTCTAGCTTGTACTGATGATTACTTGATTTTTTTTCTCCTTTCAATCAATGACTCTCCAACAATTTTAGTCAAAATGTGCCTAAAATCTAAATCGTTGTAAAGAAAATTCAAACTGAATGTAATACTATATGTAATATGCATATGTCTGAAACAAAAGAAATACCGGAGTCAGAGAGAGTTAAAATTTTGAACATCATTAACAAGCTAATTACATGTACATGTATTTCATACTTCAAATAATCTGAGAGACATTGTCTGAAAAGATTAAGTGATCTGTCCTTGACCTCTTATGGAGCAACACAGGTTTTGTTCCTGGCTGGAAGATTTTTTACTATTTTTTCTGACTGCTTGGATCCCGTCGACATGCTCACATTTCATTTTCTCATCGTATGTTAATAATCTTCCACTTCATATCTTTTCTTTTATGTGTCTTTGTGTCTGTTCATGTTTTTGACTGGACCGGTCTTCCTAAGAAAGACCTGTTTTGTTTCATCTTTTCTTTAAATCGGTACTTAGATCTACGAATGATATTGAATGATTCAGACACCTGTGTAATTTTTACCCCTTTCTAAAGATATCCCGTAGCTCTTGCTTTTTCATTGATGGAAGGATGAAACATGATGAAAATAAACATTTAATCAGATGGATGATTTTGTTCAATAAAATTAGCAACCTGATAATGCAGATTTAGATCTAGGTGGGTAAACCCTCATATTTTGCAATACGACGTCCTATCTGTTCCTTATTGGTGCCCTTGAACTGAATTACTGTTTTACTGTATACTCTGACTTATTGCTTGATCGTGGAAATTACATATTTTGCAACTTTTCATTTTGGACTAAATAATTCAAAATTCGGATTGTAAGTCTATGACTCACTATATCAATATGCGCAAATCTTTTTCATCTATTAAATTTCTTTTTTAGTTGATAAATAAGTTTTACAACTTAATATCTATTTTATATGAATTATTTCCTCATAAGCAAGTATTTGCTTACGTTTGCTCTTGAGTATACATGTACTATATGCTATCTTTTACATTGGTTGAGAGTCCTTTGATCTGAATGCACTAGGGGAAATATGAATGTAAATGACAATTAATCTACATTTGAAGATGGTAATGGAAATGGAGTGCCAGATCAAATACGTGGTGGTGGATTAGCAGCTATGCAGTTTTCCTCATTTTTGGCTCATGGCCAAAGTAGGTCTACAAATTTGTAAACTTAAAGACGAGGATAAGGTGTGATGTAGCAAGACTGTTGTATGTGTTTTGCCAGGCCCCATGTTATCTCTAAGTAATATTTCTTTTACTTCAATAAAGGAACTAAACTGAAATATTAGAACGTCCAGAGTCCCTACTGCATCAGGAATCTTTACTCCCCTGCCTATTGTTAGTCACTTTTTTTTCCTTCTTTTTTCTTTGGTGTATTTCAGTGGTTAAAAATCATGATCTAGACAGTACATTCTTTAACCTTATTTCTTCTCACTGATCACATTAAAAGTGTTTTATGTGGCCTCCACTGTGTTTGCTTGTCATATCCCTGATTGTGATTCCTCCCATTTGTCTGCAGATGAGAATGAGGAAGGTGCCAGGCAGGATGATCAGTTGATGGACAATGGCGTGTCAAGCCCTGCCAGTGAGGATAAAACAGTGGCTTAGGAGTTCATGGTTATTATTATTATTATTATTATTATTATTATTATTATTGTTATTATTATTATTATTATTATTATTATTATTATTATTATTATTATTATTATTATTATCTCTCTCAAGCTGCTTTCTTCAAGAATCTCAGTCGTCACCAGAAAGACAAATCATTAAATGATATAGAATGGGCTATCTCTCAACTTTTCCACAAGGTACAATCTCATACTCAACCACAAATTATATTCTTTTTTACTTCAATGCCTTGTTTAAAAATTCAAAATGGTATAATATTGTTAACTCTCAATAACAACAAAAAGTTGAATTATTTGTTGTTTTTTGTGTATATTATTATTGATACATTGTTGATTGTATTGATTCCCCTGTATATGCATGTCTTCCTTTATTTTTCCTAATATTCAGAGAGGATATTTACTGAGAAGATAGTGTCGGGAGTTATTAATTGTTGACAATTAGACACTGATTGATCAGGTCATTGTTACTTTTGCCATTCATTGAACATGTTTCTTTCTCAATGGCTCTGCTAATTTCTTTCATCTGTGGTCCCCATAAGTTTATTGTGAACAGTTACTACACCTGTCCCAAATATAAGGTTAAATATAGCCATAATTCCTAAAGCTAAGTGAATCAAGTGAAACATACACCATCCATGACAGGAGGGCGAAAATAATCTCCCATAAAAACTTATGTCAAAACTTCAGCCTTTTTTCTGCTTCTGAAAAGCCACGCATGTCTCCTAAGTTTCATCAATGTTTCACAGTGTCTGACCACATTTATTGTCTAACTGGCTGATGATTTTGTCAATTACTGTTACATCAGAAGAGTAACAGTACATCAATTACTAGAGCTGAAACTTTCAGCACCATTGCTCACTAAGTAGATCTTCAATTTTCCCATGTACAGTTTTTCTCTATGACAAATTTTTACCTCGTTCTTACTGTATATCTGGGACAGTCCTCAAACGTTCAAGGATAGATGAATAGTGAAGAAAAGATTATAATTACCACAAGTGTTCAGGTGTGCAGTCTTGATGAATTTCTTGCAAATCAGTAGCCAAAGAATTATTGCAAAGTCTTTTAAAATTCTAACCACGCCATTGATCTGATTGCTGAATGAAAGACAACACTGTATATGTATATGCACCCCCTCATTTGGTTAGATTTGATTTGATTCATAAAGACTAAAATGTGCATTATGCTGATAGGTAGGCCCTATACTGCACAGATTTCAAATACCTCTTTGTTTTACGTTTTTGCCACATTTCATGTGATGATATGATTCTTTTGAAAAGATGCTCTCTTTGAAGTGATTGCTAGCGCTGTCCAATATGAAAATGATGATTTTTAATGCTTGAAATTATCTTGTTTCTATAAGTACTGATTGAGCCACATGTTTCAGTCTTGTTTTTTGTTAGGTATTATTTTATGTGTGTCTGTGTGTGTGTGTGTGTGTTTAAAGTTTCTCGTATTTATAATTGTTTTCAGAATGGTTCTAGATTTGGTTGTCGTTTTTTGTTGGTTTTTTTCTTGTTTTTTGTTGTTTTTTGTTTCAAAGGGTTGGAGACCATGACACTTTTTTTAAAGATATGCTTTAGTAACAATTTTCTACCCTTGCTCCACCTTGCCCTTGTTTTAGTATGTCATTAAAGTTTCTCTTGAACACTTTGAGATTATATCTTGTGCGTCTGTGTAGTAAATGTATGGAATTGAGGATAGCTTCCATGGAATGACTTTCCTATTCCATGATTTTCCTATTCAGCCAATGGCTGCTCTGTAAATATTACATCGAGCCTTTCGATGGTGAGAATACTGTCATGTGGCCTTGTTTACAGCTTGCGGTAGCATTATACTACAGTTTACTACAGCAACTATAAATTTAATGTAATTTTCTACTGTCCAGTTAACTGTCCTCTATTAAATTAAAATGTAAGGTTATGTGTCACCTGTTCTGCTAGTTCCCTGCAGACTTACAAAATTAATGAAGTGTAGAATATGTAAAATAAATAAATACGCCTGCTTAATAATAATGGAAACATCTAATTTCTTGTATTTTAATTTGTGATCTTTAAATTATGAAACTTCTAACGACTTGTTGGCCTTTATGTCTTGGTCATTATGCTGCATTGAATTGCCTCACATTTTTTAAAGGGAGTGATTATTGAGGCTTATAATGGCCCCAATAATGTGGAGGCCCCCCCTAGACCTTATAGAGGCTTAAGAATTTTCCAGAGACGGTAACTCATTTTTGGACCTGAAGAGTTCCGTT
>JBCJKF010109360.1:0-10311 GCA_039654545.1 Plocamopherus ceylonicus
TGATGATGATGATGATGATGATGATGATGATGATGATGATGATGATGGTGGTGGTGGTGGTGGTGATGGTGATGATGCGAAAGATGATGATGATGATGGTGTGGAGGAGGAGAAGCTGCAGCAGCAGCAACAGAAGCAGCAAGAGGCGGGGTAGGATGAGGGGGGGGGGACCTAAATGAAATAGAAAAACCCAATGTTGCCATATCATTGTATTTTCACTGTTCATCAATCTTTACGAAATCTGAACTTACAGGTTACCTCCCTACCAGCTGTTCTGTCACTGACTACGTAAACAATTTCGATGAAAGCCTCGATTTCACCGTCCCAGATGGCAAGGCGATCATTGGTGTTAACAGTGAACACAGCAACTACTATGAGTAAGTCTGTTCGAGTAACTTATCTTCCACAAGCACTTGTAGAGCCCTTCTCCTGCCTTCCATGCACAATTAGCGTAGGAACGGGCTTTCGTCCATAAATAGTCTGTTTCGATGATTTGAGGCCAATTCATAAATGACGTCCGGTCACCAGTCATCCCACTATCCATACTGCACAACAACGAAAAGAGTGCCCTGTAACTCCATGTTATGATTTACGTCATCAAAAGATCTCCAGAACATCAGAAACATTGCAATGAACAGAGACAGATGAAAGCTGCAAAAATAGGAATCTTGAGATATCCTCCCTCTTCATGAAACATTTTCCAGAACTTTCGTCAACAAAATTCGAAATTGGAAAGAGTTATGATAGCAGTAACTTAATTTACACATTCATGCATTTTTCTTCCTAAATTTTAATGTTTACGTAAGATACCAGAGATTCATTTGCACTGGGATTGTTGTTGATTGATTAATTGATGTGTTTGTCGTCAAGGACATTCTAAAGATGTTTCAACGGTTATACTTTTCAAAGTTTATACCTTAGCCATTGCAATGTCCGAACGATTTGAGTTATTTTGAAGCACATTAAAATTTGAAATGCATGAACTATAACGGCAATGCGTAGAGATCAATATGATGAAATAGCAAGGAAACAAAGTTATAAGACTCCGTTCAAAAGGAAAAAGGACAGAAAACCTGTTACAGTAGGACGAACCATCCTTTTAACAATAACAGCTGGGGAAAACTACAAGCCAAGAACAAAAACAAAACCTACAAAAGCAAAAAAGAATTTAAAAAAAAATTAATAACAATACCCAACAAAACTATCAACAAATCAAAGCAAATATGTGTTGTTATATGAATACTTTGAATTTGTTGTATGAATACTTTACATACTTAAATCGTTCAGTATCTCTCTTCGTCAGAAACTGATCTTATATTGAAACTGGAAACTACATACATATATATTTTTTTTATATCTGTGACTTGCAGGGACAGAAGATTCAAGTTCAACGTCTGCAGTCTGACAGCAAAGGGCGATTCATAAAGCCCGAGATGAACTTTTTCCCGTTATGGAGCACAAACAACATCGGTGTTGAATATAGGTTTCTTTCCTACAATTTATTTTCTACATAACAACGAATGAAGAAAATACATTGACATCATTAAAATCCGATGAAGTACCATCGTCAAATTTAATTCTCATGATATTATCAAGTTAAATCAATCAATTACCTGATTTCTGAAAACAGCTATTGAGAAAGTTTCAATTAAATATGACATTGTATTACCAAATTTGTGCGTTTTCCTATAGCGTCAGTGTGCCTATTTTTGTCGCTTCTCTGATTGTCTATCTGTTTGTCTGTCTGCCAGTCAGTCTAGTGTCTAGCTATCAGTGTGAATATGTGTGATAATCGATTTGATTGTCTGTCGGTCTGGGTCTGTCGCCTGTTACCTAGCTCTTTCGTGACTTGTGCAACATAGTAGGCCGTCACAGATGTCCTCCACATATCCCTGTTTGTCGCTGTTTGCTTTGCTTCCCCCCATGTCTCCCATCCTGCTGTGTGTTTTTCCTGTTCGACCGTTCTTTGCCATGTTGTTATTGGTCCTACTTTCTTCTTCCCTCTGGAATCCGGGTTAGGACTGTGTTACAGTCATTTGCTTGGTCCTGTCTTAGGATATTAATGTCCAATTAATTTACATTTTCTGTCGTTTCATTCCTGATAATTCCCCTATTTCTTGTCTTGTCACTCAATCTTGCCACTTAATGTTTAGAATTCTCCTTGGGCATTTGTTGTTAATTGTGTCAATGTTGTGATTGTCTTTTTTTGGTGATTTTCCATGTTTCGCAGCCATATAGTAGAACAAGTATTATTAATGTTTAATATAGTTTATTTCTGGTTGTTGTTGTTTTGTTTTGTTTTGTTGTTTGTTTTTGTTGGGGTTTTTTTTTGGGGGGGGGGTGTTTTGTTTTGTTTTTTTGTGGGTTTTTTTTTTGTTTTTTTTTTTGTTTTTGTTTTTTTTTTTGTCCTGATGTTGCCTGACTTCCATATGTCCAGAACGCGCATGAAGCGCTTGAGAAGGCTCCTTGCTTTTCCAATTCTGTTTTTCATGCCTAGCATACCTCCGCCTTCCTTTTTCTACGTCTCTATTTTTTTCTCATCAATTTGTATTCTGCCTTCTTGCTTACTGTTTATTGACATCAAATGTGTTTTGCTGTATTTCTTTTTCTTTTTGAGTCCAACACTTGGGCTCTTTCATTCAGTTTGTTGTTTTTGTTGAATATGTGTTTTTGTTTATGCCATAAGGGCTACATCATTTGCAAAACCCATATCATCTAACTTGGTTGTGAGGCTCCATCTTTCCCCTTTTCTCCATTTCCAGCAGTTTTTCTCATCATAAAGTCCATTATTATAAGTAAGAGGAAACCTGACATGTTGCGCCCTTGTTTTACACCCGTGCGTATGTCAAACCACTTACTCTTGTTTACTTGGTCAACAACTGTATACTTGAAGTCTTCATAAAAACAAGTGCATCATTCTTATTAGTTTTTGAGGTAATTGAGATAGCTTTAGTATTTGCCAAAGGCTCTCTCGAATGTCTTTTCAAAGTCAATAAAGTTGGTGTAGAGGGTAGTCCGCTATTCATTTATTTTTTCGATAATATTGCGTAGGATAGATACTTGTTCTGTCGTCCCTCTCTCTTTCCTAATGCCCACTTATTCTTTTCTTAATTTGCTGTCAGTGCCTTTCCATGTTCTTTCAATGATTATTCTTCCCATTATTTCGCTTATTATGGGTAGAAGTGTTATTCCCCGCCAGTTTTTACAATCCATTAGGCTTCCTTTCTTGGGTATTTTCATAATTAGTCCTTTTTCCAGTTTTCGGAAACTTTTTCTTGGTCCCATCCATATCAAGTTAAATACTTTCTTTTTTTTTTTTTTTTTTTTTTTTTTTTTTTTTTGTTTGTTTGTTTGTTTGGTAATGTTGTCGATGTCTGATTTTAATAGTTCACTGGTTGTAGAACCTTCTCTAGGAGCTTTCTGATTATTTAGTCCTTTGATTGCTGTCTTGTAACAGGGTGGAAGGGCTACAATTTATTTCTTCAATTTCGTCTTGTTCATGAAAAATTTCTTCGTCCCTTTTCAATGGTGCTTGAATTTCTTCTCTGCTGAGGATTTCATTTAAACATTCTTCCCATCTCTTGATTGTTTTCTCTCTCCCCTTCACGATATTGCCTTCGTGGTCTGTAATAATTATACATTGTTTAGGTTTATCTTTACCTCCAAGTACTTTGGTTAGGTCATGAAGCGTTTTCATGTGCTGTCTGTCCGCCTCTTTTACAATGTTTTCAACCCATTCTCTTTAATCCATTCGAACTTGTCATTTTATTTCTCGGTCTCTTCTTCTGCATTCATTTCTCATTCTGCCTCACTGATTTGGTGTTGAGCATTTGATTATTTTTATTATTTCGTTGCGCTGCTCAACTAGGTTCCATGCTGCTATGCTAATCCAAGGCTTCCTTTTCAGTTTTTTTTTCAACCCAATATTTCATATGCTGTTTCTGTGTAGGCTTTCTCTATTTTCTCCATTTCCTGTTCATTGTCGTATGTTTCCTCTTCATCCTACAAGGCTTCATATCTGTTTTGGACTGCTACATTATATATTTGTTTTATCGGTCAATGTGGTTCATTCAGTCTACCTGTATCATATCTCACTGCCGTTTTTTGCTCTCCTTCTGTGTTGTTTTTAACTTAGATTTCAGATCCGTTCTGACTTGGTAATGATCGGTTCCTATGTCAGCTGATCTGTATACTCTTGTGTCTTGTATAGATGTTTTGAATTTTCTGTTTATCATGGTGTGGTGGATTTGATTCTTTGTATTGCCATCCGGTGATTTCCATTAACTTTATGAATATTATTTGGGGGGGGGGGAAACATTGTGTCTGTGATTACAATGTTGTTACTATCATAACAAATCGCAGGGTCGTTCTCCGTTGTTATTTCTCACACCGATTCCACGTTCTCCACGACTTTCTCATACTATTGGTTGTCCTTTCCTATTTTGGCATTCAAGTCTCCTGTATTTACTTGCATGTCATGTCTGTTTACCTTGTCGATTTTTTTCTTGTAGTTCTCCGTAGAATTTGTTCTTGACATGTTCTTCAGCTGTTTCCATTGTTTCGCATACGTGTGCTAGTGTCATCTAAATATGTTGGGAGTAGAAGCGTGCTTGGATTATTCTTTCATTGATTGGGGTCCAGTCCATTAATGGTTTTTCTGCCTTTTTGGACATAATTCCCACTCCTTCTGTGTGTGTTTTGTCGTTACTCTCTGAACATACGATGTCATCCACCAGCTGAATTTTGTTTTTGGCCTAATCCTGTACGTTTCGCATACTCCCATTGTTTCGACTTTTAGTTGTTTCCGTATCCTGTCTACGTCAGCTGCATTGCTACTCTGGAACAATGTTCTTATGTTCCAGTTTCCGATCTTAATTTTGTGCTTTGGATGCACTATGGTTTTCTCTGTTCCTGGGCTTCCTTTCGGCTTTCACTCAGCAACGCCATACTTACTTTTTCGGAAGAACAAGACCAAGGCCATCCATTTTTTTGTTTTGGACATCTATGGTTTCTGTAGGTTTGGGGATTTTTATGGGGTTTGGGATGCTGGCCCCACGCCCAATCCCCATCCTGGTAGGCCGGGATTTATTTCGGAGGTTAACTCCTAGACGAGTTGCTCTCCCGAGCTAATGAATTTTTTTCTATCCATGGTTCTAAATCAGAGTTTTCCTTCTCCTATAAAGACTGCTATAACTAGCTAACCAGCTCTGTCTACCCGGGGGGAGGTTAAGGCTCCTCGATTCGCCTGCTAGTCATGTCGATGGGCATTTAAGGTACATGTATTTTTAAGGATTGCGTCCCAATTCAACAACCACACCTAACCCTCAATGTCTGGCGCCAATTTGTCCGTGACTGCTTTTTTGGTTTTCGCAGCCAGACTCTACATTTAGAGGTCATTCCACTCTCCGGAACCTGTGGACGCGCCTGGTGGTGAATGGTCGCACCCAAGACAGGTGGTCTGGGTCTAGGTGTGGCAATCTTTCTTTCTCTTTTTCTGTCTCTATCACTTTCTGTCTATCTATACATCTGTCTTTCTGTCTGTGTGTCTTTCTGCCTGTCTGTCTACCTGCAAGTGTCGTCTGTCTCTTCCGTGGTCTCTGTCTGTCCCTCTGACTGCCTATTAGTCTGTCTGTCTATTAGTCTGTCTGCATGTCTGTCTGTCTGTCTGTCTCTCTCTCTCTCTCCCTCTCTCTCTCTTTCTCTCTCTCTCTCTATCTATCTCTATCTCTCTCTCTCTCTCTCTCACACACACACACACATGCACACACCCACACACATGCACATGCATACAGACACGCACACAGGCACTCACGATTACATACTTAACTTTAAATAGGACGACGGTTAAATTCTCAATGTCTCTTTTGGGATCCCTACTACTGAAGTTTCGCAGCACAAAGCTACGTGAATGAATATCAACTAGAATCTAGATCTATTATTGCCTCTAATGTAAAGAAAAAAATCTAGAATCTGGATCCAGATCGGGGAGGGGGTGGGGTGGACTCTATAATCAAACGTCCCACACTTGCAAGCTATGCGGCGTGGCTGTACAAAGTGTGGCTTTAGATTGCAAAGTTTTTAATAATTATCAATTATAATTCATGTTTATTGTATTGAATTATCTGAATTTGATATCTAGCCTTTACGGATCTAGATCTATATACCTATATATTATTATTATACTTAATCTAGATCTAGATTCCAGATCGTGATAATTTTCAAACAACAGACATATAACAATAACAGACATAAACTTAAATCTAGATATAGTCTCGATCTAAAATGAAATACACTGGCCTGAATGAGAATCCTCTTGAAACAGTCAACTAGGAGATTACAATCACGCTAGGAGAATGGACGTCTATCGGTTGCTTCAAATGGCGTGAGTGCTTCCCTGGGTTTCCACTTGGTTTAGATAAACAGGAGCACACCTTGCTGGAAATGTGGACAGGATCTGTGTTACCGTCTTCACGCTGTAAACTTAATTCTACGCAGAAAATCACGACATTAGCTTGCAATGATATTCTTGCCGTCTGAGACAAAATGGCGATACGTCCTTCCGCTTTGACCGGCAGTGACCAAAAGACAGAGGTAGGAAAGGCTTGTCAATGTGAGCTCTTCTCACACTCGGCCTATAGATCTAGTTATTGTGACTGGCTGATCTAGCCTACCTGTGAAGTGTATGCACGTTAGTATAATGTGTTAAGGCGCCTACAGATGGTTAATAAGAAATAGAAACAAATATAGGGAAATAAAAAAAGAAACACAACAAACATGTAGGTCAGACCATTCTGAATATGTAAATAACATGATAAATTTTGACATTAATAACCAAAAACTTTGGACCTACATTAGAAGTAAAAATCAAGAGAACTGTGGAATTTCAGACCTAACAGATAATAATAACACAGTAATTCCGGAACCAAAAACTAAAGCAGATTTTTTAAAACAACTAATTCTCATCAGTGTTTTCAATTCCAAACCCAAAAGTAAGAAAAATTACCCCAAAATGAGCCCAATAACTGTCACAAAAAATGAAGTGCTCAAATTACTGCTAAATATAAATGAACATAAAGCTACAGGACTAGATAAAATCCCATGCAAGATATTAAAACTATGTGCACATGAATTAGTTGAGGTATAATATGTACTCTTATTCCAAACTTCTCTTAATCAAGGCAAAGTCCCAAATGAATGGAAAAAATGCAAACAATGTACAGCTTTTTAAATAAGGAGAAAACGGAGCGCCTGGATTCATTTATATAGAATGGTTCATAATATTGACAATATGGATTATAGAATGTTCTTTGAATATTCTCACACAATCTTTACTCGATGTGATAAAATTAAAATTTATGTCAGGAGATCGTCTACACAAATAAAACAAAAACACGTTGGTTTTTTGAAAAGTGAAAATTTGGAACAATCTGAAATTGAAGACAAAAGCCTCAAAATCTATACATAGCTTTAACATTGCCATTGATCAAGAGCTCCATTCCATTAAGTGTACGTTTGATGAATGATGTTAATCTTTAACATTATGTATCACTTCATTATAATTTATTTGCTAATGTTTCTGTATACTGTACATCGGGGCATTCAAATGTCGTTTGACCTAGCGAAAGCATTGGCCCTTAACGAAACCAATAAACGTATAAGATCAGAATCTGGTGCTCAAACATTTACACTGCCGTCATCAAATGTAGATAGCCAATTAAATTCATATTTCCTTAATACATTCAGATTGTGGAATAAACTCCCTGCTAGTTTAAAGTAAAGATGCAGAAGTTTTCTAGCAGAATGTACAACACTTATATCAAAATACTAGAAAAATAAAGCACTGAAAAGAATACTCAGCTATCTGAGTTTGCTATATGAAGACGAAGACGCCGGGGTGCAAAGCAATCAATCAATAAAACAGCTACTGTGCCTCATATAATATGATAAAACGATAACACGACATTTCAGCATCAACAGTATCATGAGCTCATTATCAATATTTGCTCACTTGACCCTATCTCTTGTCGACATCTATGAACGAAGATGAACCAATCGGAAGTGGGCCTCTAGAGTTTGGATATCCTTGCCATATATTTGTATATATTCTAGCCTACCTTTTTATTATAATTTCTTTTGTTTTATTGTCTTTTAATTGTTCTTTGTTGTCTGAAGAAGGGTATATACCCGAAAATTTACTGTTTTGTATTGTCTTTACAGTGGAGGCTTTATTAAACTTCGTTTTGTTTACATTCATCTTGCCATGGGATGACAAGTGAGATTTGGCTTGAACTGGGCATGTCTTCCGGCAACACCTTCCATAATCATGCCGGTGGCGTGTAGTGAACGTCATTGATTCTTGTGTGGCACGTCTACGCCATTGTCTTTGTTGACGGGCCTCATGACCAACGACTGACAAAAAATAAATAAAATAAAATGCCACTCTATTCATCCCCGAAGGGAAATTTGTCTTTTTGATTTTTTACCGAAAACCCAGCGTCAGCCTCAGAGCAGTGCCGCAAACGGATGGAAGTAGTGTAAATAACCTTGCCCAAGGGATAAATCACAATGCCCCTGACAGAGTTCGAACCACCAACCTTTCGGTTGTCAGCCGAACGCACAACCGAGTGGGCCACTGTGACCACAAATTGGATCACAGGGATTTTAAGAGATTTTAAGTCTTACATTAAATTTTAGGTATTCTTATTTCATTGATTGCTTCAGAGTTTTTTTTAATAACATTGAGAACAATTTATCCAATAAAGATCTGTCGTTACAAACGAGACAAAGAGCGCTTCGGTGCTGCATTAAACCAAGTTTAAAGTATGACTGCGAAGCACTGACTCTAAGGGGAAGGATATATGAATGTATGGGAAACATAAATGCAGTTCTCGAGAAGACTATTACGTAACATAACTCAAATAACTTAATAAATAGCTAGTAGCTTAACTTAATATAACTAAGAGGCAGCATACACGCGCAGAACTCTTTCCCGAATCAAGACAAGACTGTAAGAATAAAAAGGCCACAGTGGAGAGCTCAACATGAATGTTTTTTCATAATGGCTAAGTTTTTTTAAATATTTAGATCTAGATCTTTTCCATATATGTTTCTTTTTTATATTACTTCATTCATATGATCATATGAGATTAAGAGCAATCACATTGGGCCAAGAGACATTTAAAAGTGCGCCTTGCTTACATTTGTAAAAAAAAAAATATGTAATTAATTAATATATTTGTCTTTTGCTTGTTATTTGTTGTTTGAAGAAAGTATACACCTGAAAATTTACAATTTTGTTTTGTCTTCATAGTGGAGGCTTTTATTAAACTATGTTTTGTTACATTCAAGAAAAGACAGGCACCATCAGATTTATTAGCCATACAATCCAAGGAAAGAAAATTGAACCCTGATTGGTCTCCACCGGAAAGATAAATAAGAGGCGAGAAGACATACGCTATTGGCTATGGATGACAAAACACGAAACACATCTCTCGTAGTAATACACTGAAGTGTAAAAGAAACAAATAAAAAGAATAACAACAATCTCAACAAATTAATATGCTTTATTCATTTGTTTGAAAGTGTAGAATATGCAATATGAATGAATTTGCAAAGATTTATCAACAATAACATCTACGCATAAGGCTATAATAATTATGCTAGCTAAAATAAAAAATTTCCATATTAGTATATTTACCTCACGTTACCCTCAGTCACAGAGGATATGAAGGTTTAAGGTTCAACTTTGGTTCTTGCATCGATTTTTTTATCTCAGAATCGGGCAAAGGCTGCAGTAATCTACATGACTGTATGAGTGATACTTTGAATCGAGACCACCAATATATTATTTCTTTTTCATTTGAAAAAAAAACCACAACAACAATGCGGAAATGCAGAAATGCCGACGTTGTTCCAATGACCGTATAGGGATAGGACAGAACAGCTCTATCTCTCTGCTTTACAATTTAGCGTGTTCATCGGCGTGCGCTCAAGTCGCTATGTGACGCTAAGTAAGCGCAGTTAGATTAAACTTAATTAAGTCCCTTTTCCAGCGTGCACGAGACTGGATTTCTCTTTTAATAATAATAATAATAATAATAATAATAATAATAATAATAATAGTAATGATAATGATAATAATGGTAATAGTAATAACAATAATAATAATAATAATAATAATAATAGTAATAATAATAGTACAATAATAATAATAATAATAATAATAATAATAAATATGATGATGATGATGATGATGATGAGAATGATGATGATGATGATGATGATGATGATGATGATGATGATGATGATGAT
>JBCJKF010109581.1:0-10308 GCA_039654545.1 Plocamopherus ceylonicus
CCCCACCTTTTTGAATTTGTATTGTTGAAATTATTCACTTTAACTTTCATAATTATTTTTCATTCACTTTTGCACATCTATTTGATTTTTGTGTTATTCAACCAATCTTCAATTTGTACTGTTCCACGTCTCCCTCTCTCTATACATTATGTAGCGTTCATTCACTGACGTGTATTGTTCAGTTCACTTGATCACATTTGTATGTGTTATGTTCATCCACACTTGCATAAAATTTACATTGTTCCACATATTTGTATTTGTGTAGTTCATCAACTGATTGCATTAAAATTTAATTTGTATTGTTCCTATCGAAGAGAGGTATGACGCTCGTACCGTTAAAGTTTTAGTAAAACTACACTAAAACTAAAACCAGCGTGTTGGTGTGGAATGAGAGTTGATCAAGTCTTGATTATCTGATGAATAAAGAACTTCAGCCGTCTTTACCTGTTCCGCTATAATGTGTTTCAAATGGTGCTATAAGCATTTAAAAAGTGGACTTTACTATGACTCAATTGTTTCCAGCTTGAGCAGCAGGTCTATATTTTGATAGAGAAGTTTGTTTTTGTGTGTTTTTTTTTGAAGAGGCAGTCTATACTACAAACATCAGGGGGCAAACAAATAAGTAATGTGTAGACAAGACATACATCAGGAAGGAGAGGGAGGAAAAGAAAAGGTTTAGACAATACAGATATCAGGAGGTAGAGGGAGGAAAAGAAAAGGTTTAGACGATACAGATGTCAGGAGGTAGAGGGAGGAAAAGAAAAGGTTTAGACAAGTCAGGCTTCAGGAAGTAGAGGGAGGAAAAGAAAAGGTAGACGAATCAGGGAGCCAGAGGCAGAGGAATAAAAATACATGTACACAAGGCAAGACGGACATTCATGACAAAACTCACTCACTTTCACACACAAAAAAATTAGACAGACATTAAGATGAACAACAGTTTCCATCAAGTCAAGACTTCATTTCAATTCATTTCAACAGGTTTTTATTATGACTAAAAAATATAATAATAATAATATTATATATATAAATACTCATCATGACTTGGACTTGTTTGAGTTGGAGGGCGGGTTGAAAAAGGGGTGGGTCGATCAGTGCAGTGAGGTATAAATTATAAAGTACATGGTACCATTTAAAAACAAAAATCTCTTTTTCTCAATTTAATTTCTGGGTTTTCTGTAAAACTGAAAATAATTGTAATGAAGTTAATACTAAACGTGTTGTTATTTCAATTCCAAAAGTGATTTAAAAATTACTTCTTTTAATTTCAGCCCACACTGGCATTTGACAATTATACATAATTTCCGTTTCAATAGCAACTGACTGCAGCGTGTTGTTATTCTTACCAAGCAATAAATGTTAGAAAATTCTTGTGCTTAGCAAATATGCCAAAAATAAATATATTTTTAAAATGTCTATATGATTTCATGACCCTGTAACTTAAAATGAGTGTAATCTCATGTTTCATAAAATTAAGAATGGGAATTCAAAAGTAAAGTTTTTGTTTCTAGACCTGCATTGGTGTTTCTCAAGATCTAAGAAATAAACTGAAGAAAAAAATAAATCCAAAAAACAATGTATTACATTTCATTTAAGAGTAAAATTGTGAACATATAATCTCAATAAAATGTAGCTGGTGTTAAGAAAAACAAAATGATGTGAGATTCAGTAAACTGATAACTGCTCATGATCAATAAATTAGCTGTTAAAATCCTAAAACTGAAATGAAAATTCTTGGGAGGATAGAGAGGAGCTTTGCGTACTGATTCGGGAAGATGGTGTTGGGTATAGTAAGGAGACAGCACATTAACAGGTTTAGTTTAAGGTCATCTTGTGCTTGGAAAAAGCAGGATGATAGACGGATGGAAGAGAATGATGGGAAGGGATAAGAACCTAGCACTGGCACCCACCTACACCCGCAGAAAAAAAAATGGAACATGAACAAGAATCAATTCATATAAATAAATTGCATTGCCAGGCAAAGGGATCAGCATTTTAATAAAATATAAAAAACCATGTAGAAAGCAAACAGTTTTAAAGGCATATTGATGGCAAGGATGCATGTTCCTTTCTCACCCTTTTATACTAATTGACTGCCAAGAAAATTATTTTCCGTTTCTGGAGGTGTAAAAAGTTGATGGTAGAAACGATAAAACCTCAGTTGAAAAAATAAAGAGTAAAAGAGCTGACATTTAAGAACATTTTAGAACCAGGGCATCCAGTACTGGACCTGGCAAAATTAAAAGCAGTGCCTTATGAATTAATTAATTTCCTTGGAAGCGAGTCAGTAGAATGAGAAATCAGGTAACAGTTTGAATTTTTTCTATGAGCAGATCATTAAGAAGTATGAGAAAGAAAATTAATTCAGCAGGATTTAAAAACTGAACTTTCATATTTCCTGACATTTATTCATTTCCCTTGCTCCAACAACAAATGCATCCATATAAAGAATGAAAAAACTTCAGTTAGTTTCATAACACTTCAATTACACACTGCAGATGAATAATAAATGACAATGTATATCACGTATGAAACATCAATGGCAGATAATTAAGGTTCACTTTCGCTGTCTCACGTACAATCTTCAGCAAACACAGACATCAAACAATCACTCTTAAAGTATCTCGTTGATATGGTCAAACTGTCATCACCCCCTTGGGGGGGAATATGTAAAAAGTCAAGTCCTATATTACATATCATACACTCAGCTACATATCTACATATATATATCACTTTTACTCACTCCTGACATAACATTTACCATCTCTTCTAGACATTCATCCATACCAGAACACTTTTCTTGAGGAATGTTTATGATTCATTTTATGCTACACTATGTACAGTAATTATCATTGATGCTGGCAGCCACTTCACTCACAAGACAACATCCACAATGATTACATTCATATACACTATACATAACAATAATCAATTCCATATTTACAAAAGAAAAAGATCACACAACTATCCATGAAACAACACATTTTAAGACAAGACAATGCTCAAGCATTTTTCTATGTAAACCGGCAAAACAACGCTGAAGTTGGGATAACAAGCAGGTAACTGCAGATGGAACAACATCTTGATTTAAACAGCAACATTCAGAGGAGGCCTTCCTTAAGCCATCCTACAAATAACTTAAATACAACAAACTTCACCAGTCAAACGTTATATCTTAGAACAATTCAGACTGAAGCATGCATTTCTTTTACATCATACACTTCAAATTATTGTCGACTGCAAAACTTGTATGTACACAACTCCTATGTACATGGACTGCATATATCTTTGTTCATTTAAATAATGCTTTCATGATCAATTAGATCTTGTTAATCATTAAATTGCTTGATGAAAAGTGTTTCCAAAATAATGTTCTAAAATATACAAGACTCTATTTTGTTCAAAATATAGAGGAATTTTACTATATATTTGATGGAGTCTACGTTGTTTCAAAAACAAAGAACTGGCCTCGCCAAATTCTAAAAGTCAAGGAGTATTCAAGAGAATTTCCGATATTTTCAAAGATTTAAGGAAAAGTAACCATTGCCAAAATGAATGTTTTTTGGTTCCTTTTTTTTTTCTCATTTAATTTTCAGACCTAAGACTAAGAATAGATAGAGCAAATTGATTAAAGAGGTTAACAGTGAGACTTTGCATGGATTGGAAGATTTGGCAATCTCACTGCTGGCATGAGACAAAGCATTTTAACATGTTGAAAATTTGAAAGACACTGAATTTAGGTTCTTGCGGAAATTAAAAAAAATAAAAATAAAAAGGTAATCATTGAGTAAGTTAATAAAGGCAGACGATTCCGGTGGATGGAACAGCCAACATGGATCTTGTGAACAACAATGATTATAACCTATTAGAACAATCATAAATGTTCTAAAAGTTGACAAGGAAAGATATTGTTGATCCGTTAAAATTGTTGGTGATTGAATGTGGTTAACTTTACACACAAGGAAAGGGCAATTCCTTTTGGAGAGCAATAATCAATTTCTAAAATCAGTCGTTTAAAAAGCAAGCCCAATCAGGACATCATAAAATTTCATGAAATTTTGAATGTAAAATCATTTGTCCTAAGGTTGTTTTTTTTTACATAAGCTGACATTTTTTTTTTAATCGTCCAATGTGGCTGGTATTGCTACTTTTCATCCTTGTAAGGAATATGATTGTCTTGACTGGAGATCTGATTATCATGGATTACCTTTACAGTTTCACGGAATGGACCCGTCTTGATTTCGGTTGGAATCGAAGCGCTTCAGAATTGCTTCTTGAACATGATTCCAAACCCTGAAGACAACTTGTGACTAGGATGCATAATCATCATCATGCTTTTAAACATTATCAAATTTGATAAAACATGAACCTAATGTCACATCCATTACAGGAGAGTTAATACTGTCTAACATTTAAGTTTGATTAGCACACTGAGTTGGGGGGTTTCTCTCCGTTGAGTAAACTTGTCAAATGTGATGGATAATCCGGTGATGACAAATTTGAAGCTCCTGATGGAAGCATTTGTTCCTTGGACTGGTCATCTCTTGTTTCCATATTGATCGTCATCACTGGTCCAGTGTAGATGGCATTTGATTTTCTGTTTTTCAAATCACGATAGCGAGAGACATCCAAATTTTCTTGAGCAGCTTCATAGCGTTCCAATTCATATCCAGTCAATGATGCAACCCACTCTATTCTGTCCTCGGGTTGAGATGGTCCCCAAGTAGCATCGGGCTGCATCAATTTTTTGACTCTCTGTAATCAAGAGAAAGAAAGAAAAAAGGTGAACATTAGCTTTTGTAAACAACTATGTAAAATTTAGAATGTGATATTAAAGAGAGGTGTTTTTTTTTTATATTGTAGTTCAAGTCTAAATACATAGAAACAATGTTGCTATGTTAAGAGTGTGAAGTACAAAGAAAATATGTACATGCATTTTTATTATTACTATCAACATCATTAAGTCTATCCAAACTATTATCTGTTAAAAAAAAAAAAGAAAAAAAAAAAAAAAAAAGACTTGTTAGGAATCAATTTTATTGTATAATAAATAATATATAATCCCAGATAATTCAAACATTGAAATATATTGTATTGTGTGTAATTAACATTTTGTGTGCTTTTTTCATCTTTCTTTTATTTGTAAGAAAAGTGAATCTTACCTGGAAAAGAGTTCCCTTTTCAGCACGGATGGAAAAGAAGGCAACAATAGGCAAGGGGATGATAGAGCAGAGAGCGAAACCCCATCCAAAGACAATGGCCCAGCCTGGGTAGTGGTAAGAGTCATAGGTTACTGGCTCAAGTTGGCTGATACTGAAGGTCCAGATGAACTGCATAGGGAAAAGACAAAAATCATGCAATCAAATCTTGTTTTCATCAATCTTTAAAAATTATGAAATAGAGTGAGAGGAAGTAGGAAGGAAGAGGCAGGGGAAAGGGAGGCAAGAGAAGATTCGAAAGAAAAAGGGTGAGATAGAGCAAGAGAGAAAAGACAGAAATAGGGACAAAGACATGGATGAATAATCTTTTGAGATGACATTTGCATGACGAAATCTTACACAGACAGTAGCACTACTTGCATTACTTCAAATATATAGTGATTTATAAATTGATAGTGCTAACAACTTAAGCAAAGTCCTGAAGTTCTGCTTTAAATAATACTAATACTCACCAAAACAACAACTGGGGTGGTGAATTTCCACATGACTTTCCAGTAGACATTAGGTTTGAATCCAATCATGAGCTCAATGTCCTTGACGAAACGATCAACACCGTAGACCCATGCAATGATGACACACTCCAGGACAGACAACAACATGAGGGAGAAGCAGGATGCATACCAATCCATAAGAGTCAACAGGTAAATTCCACCCTGGAAGAATAGAGAGAAAAATCCAGTTTTTAGGATGCACATTATACATGTATTGTTTTCATAATTTTCATCTCTAGAACCTGAAAATAATATCAATAGTTCATGTACCTTTGTTCGCTCTTTCATAATTTTACTTATCATTAGAGGGGTGTTTTTTTAATCTTAATATTGACTAATTCTTAATCTCATAGCCATGTAGTATCTGGTCCATTTTTCTATTCTTTTTCAATATTATTTTTCTTTATGTTCTCAAAACATGGCCATCAAATTCACTTGTTCTTGATCTTTTATGTGAACTTTATAGCAATTGAGATAATAAAAACATACCTGGAAAATCATTGGAATTCCAAGGACAAATTCAATGAGGCACATGATCAAAGTGAAAAGGACTTTTCTCTTCCTCAAGACGTATGGGAATTCATCAATGAAGGCACTGGTCATTGTCTCAAACATACCAAACTGTTGAAGAGAGAAATAGAAAGCAATGTTTGAAAATCTCCATTCAGAATGACAATAAAAATGACAATACTTCTTTTTAATTCGCATCTTAGTTTCAAAACAAAGAGCCCTCTAAACTGCTATGCATTTAAAATTATGCATTTTTATTGGGAAAATTTAAACGTACACTCCTGAAAAATTCAGATGATATCATTTGTTAAAGTAAAGGGAAAATGTAATAGTACTTGTATCCCACAAAAAAGAAATGAACGTGTACAAGTTTAAAAAACATTAACATTCTATTGGGAAATAAAATAAAATGGGGAAAACAGGATATATTGTGTTTGAGAAATGTTATGATATCATTAATGATGAAAAAGAAAGCAAAGAATTGTACCTGACTGTCAAGACCAATGGTGAAGATCATAAGGAAAAACAAGATGGCCCACAACTGGGGAAGGGGCATCATGGCAACAGCTTGTGGGTAGACAACGAAAATCAAACCAGGACCACCACTGGCAACCTTGTCAATAGGCTCACCGGTGGAATAGGACATGAAGCCCAAGACAGAGAAGATGACAAAGCCAGCAAATACAGAGGTAGCACAGTTCAACAAAGGCACGATCATAGCATCCCTGGAGAGAAGACAAAGATATCATTGTATGAATACATATGTACATTTGATTTCTTAGTGCAGTGGTGATTTAAATTTCAATGCTTTAGAACTTCATTTGCTTCGTTTTACTTTAATTATTATTCCCTGGTTTTTGAGGAGAAGAAGAAAGAAAAGACCTATTCGTTTTGATTTATATATTATGGTACATTTGTATTTTATTTATTTTTTTTTTTTACTGTGATTTTCATTCTCTAGTCAATTGAAAAAGAAAGAATATTTTGTTTTATGAGACTAACAATGATTAAGAATATTCATTAAGGAGAGGCTAATAAAAGGTTTCTAATTCTAATACATAATATAAAAGGGTTCAGCACTTGAGTCAGATACTTACTTGTAGATATTGTTATGGAATTTATTGTAGCTAGACATGGTGATGAGAGAGCCCCATGCCATACCAACGGAGTAGAAGATCTGCACAGCAGCGTCACCCCAAACCTGTAACAGAAGCAGGGAAAATTATTAAAATGCATCCAGGAAAGATTGAACTGCATTGGGATTTGACATCAATGCTAGAATTGTCATTTGTAGATTATTTTGGAATCAATGTCCTTTCAAACAATGTGTCATTAAAATTTCAGGTGTAAATATTGCGACTAAACCATTTTCCTTTCAAAGGAAAAGGCAAGAAAGATTATTAATTTAATCTTAAAATGATTATGGCATGTTTCATTTTCTAAAAGTTCATTTTTACACTTTAATTACATAATGTGAACACTGAACTTCTTTCAAGTTTCATTACTGGCGATCTCAATGAATGTGATGTGCATGGTGACTCACCTTGAAAGACAGAAGCTTCTCCCACTGGGGAATAAGGTAAAATTTGATTCCATCAAGAGCTCCAGGCAAAGTAACACCACGGATCAACAAGATGAAGAGAACCACATATGGGAAAGTGGCAGAGATATACACAACCTGTCAGATAAAAAAATCACATGAAATCAAAGATAAGAGTAAAATAGATATCTATACATTTTCAAATGCTTTTTAGGAAGATTAATGACATGGATTTCAAAGGTTTAAAATGTTTAAAAGTAATAGAAGAGATCATGTGAATTTTTCTTTTTTTTATTTATTTGAAGTCATGACATGATGGTGCTGATTGCTGGTCACTTTAAAGTGAAAGAATAATCACTGATCATACAAATTACCTGACCATGATACTTTAAAATAAAATTACTGACTTGATCCTAGTAAATCAAAAGGGGAAAGACTTACCCGTCCAGAGGACTTGACTCCTTTGCACAGACACAGGAAGACAACAGTCCACGCCAAAACGAGACATCCAAACAAAGGCCAGCGAATTTCTCCGAAGTTTTCAATGCCAGAGGTAATTTCCAGAACATTGTGACTGTTGAATGAAAAAAGTAGAAAAAAAATGTAAAAATATCAGAATCATTCGATTTACAGTTTGAAAATTTAAAAAGGATATATATTTATTTTCATAATCATTCAATATTGCAGCTGAAGATACTGATTTGCAAAATCTTTTTATTTAAGATGAGTTCAATAATGTATAATGAACATTTCTGAACATGAATATTATGTAAAGACTTTATGACTCTGAGACATTTTTCATAATAGTTAAATTTCAAGCAAATGTGTCTTACCTCCAAAACTCTTCGCTCGAAGTCTTGAAACGTGAATCATTCCTGGCAATAAGGGAAGTGTTGAAGTCGGTAGCATTGTGGAGGGTGCTGTTCAGCAGGCCGAAGTTGGTAGCATTGTGGAGGGTGCTGTTCAGGGCGAGCGTGGAGTTGGACTCATTAAACCCTTCTTCCACACACCACTCAGTGTTCCAGCTCTGCCCACACAGGCTCCAGGGCAACACCCGCTGCATGGACTTGAACAAGTAGTAGAAAGTCCAGGTGATGATGATGTTGTAGTAGATACACACCATGCCGGAAATGATCACCATGCCATAGCCGATACCTGAGGAAAGGTTCACAAGGATTGCATTGGATTACATTACATTACAGTGAGGATGGTAATGACATATCTATAGATGCCTACCAACAGTTTCATTATAATTACAGCAGTGCATTAATAAAGTATGTGCGAAACATCTGTAACGCTACCTATGATATTCTCTGAACCATTGATCATAGATTTTGCTAAATCAAATAGAGGAAACTATACCCGTTTTAAACATCACATTTCCCTCTAATTTGAATGATTAAATGAAAGAATCAAACTTTAAGGATTAATGACTCAGTTTGACCTTTAAACAATGTTTAGAGTCACATGATATAAAGATAAAGTCATGGTTCTTCCGTTACCTTTGAAGAGAGGGCTGATTCTCCACACAGTGATGGGGCTCAAACTGGCAAACTGTCCATAGGACACCTCCAGGAAGAAAAGGGGAAGGCCGCATAGCAGCAAGAAGATGGTGTAGGGGATCAGGAAGGCACCTACAAAATGGACGAAATTCACAATGAATTAATACTCATGACATATTTTGCCTGAAGTGTATGTATAAGAATAGCAACAGAACGCCTGAACTTTTCTACATAACAAAGCGTAATCTGACAAAGTTGAAAGCGGCTTGAATATGGAGATCTCTACTTCTTTGAATTCTAACGTCAAACAGATGTGCGGCGTCTTAGCGTGCTTTTGAACAAGTCGTAATAGCATTTTATAAATCGTTACTATAGGCTACTACATAGAGAGAGAGAAGACGAAGCGAACCTAGCAATTTACGGGTTCAGACTGGTTTGGCGTCCGCGCAAGAAATACCACTTCAGTTATCTTCCCCTCCCATTATGATTGATCCACTATAATCCGATATAACCGGCATGAATAAATATAGTCGAGCCACGTGCTGACACCGGCTACCAGCTGCCGGCTTATGAAATGCCTGCTGATGCCAATGCCTGCTGATGCAAACACTGACGTATGTGCAATTAGTGCGCATTGGAATTGGACAGGATGGTCCATGACAATGTGGTATTGCGGTGTCAGCATTGATTAAACCTCTGCTCTGACCTTACCATGATGGCATTACATTTTATAAAACAGTAATCGTTATTCGCTTGAATAGCCATCTACACTTTTCCGCATCATCATTATAATACTTTGTATTATGACATACGATATTATAATGATAATAATAATCTCATCGCCCATCCCCAAGACATTCATAATATTATCATATCATTTTATTATTATATACATTATATGTATGGCGTGTAACACCCAAGGACGGGGAGGAGGGAATTAAGAGTTTCTAGAGAGAGAGAGAGAGAGAGAGAGAGAGAGAGAGAGAGAGAGAGAGAGAGAAGAAGAGAGAGAGAGAGAACAGAAGAGAGATAGAGAAAGAGAGAGA
>JBCJKF010109691.1:0-10305 GCA_039654545.1 Plocamopherus ceylonicus
GATAGACAGACAGATAGACTTACAAACAGACAGACGTACACAGTTGTATACGTAGGTCACTATACACAATGTATATATAATAAATCATAAGTTTGACTTTTACAATAAATGAGACAGACAGTCGAACAGTGACATGTTACGGAATGGAAAAAAAAAATTGGACCCGAAAACATAATTTAGTCCACATGTCAATTGCAACTACAACTACATGTATTACTTTATTGTCTGTATGAAATAAAATAGAGCAAGTCAAAACCAATCAGCCCACACCTGACCTCACACTCTACTTCCAGTATGAGGTAGGGGGAAATGGAAGCCATAAGGGTTACAAGACTCTGGCTTCCCTAAATAAATGATTTATCAAATCATCAGTGTCTCAAGCAAATCACTCAAGTCAGTTTTTGTTGTCTTTTCAGGAGAGGCAGATAACATGTTTAAATGTATTTTTGAATTAATTTTCAATTCACATCATTTATAGGTGATACATGTATCTTGAATTTCATTGGTCACTTTTACATATATAAAATAAACCACACGATGAGTCAGAGGTCATGGAATATTCCATTGAAATTTCATCTTTTTAAAAAATCCAGAGGTGATGTCATAATAACCCTTTATACATAAACAAGCTTTACATAGACTCACCCCAAATAAACAATTTAAATGTTTCAATGAGTGTATGATGTCACAATAACCCTTTATTCTTATTAAAACATGCTTCACATAAAATAAACTTAGTTACAAGACACATATCACAGTAATGAAACAAAAAATAGGTTTAGAAAAAATTGAGTGAGCATGACTGTGCATCTAATAGTAAAAGGTGTAGATAGATCTATATAAAGTACTCATGATGACGATGTAGGCGATGTAGACAATGGCCAGCCCTGCCAAGTTGCCTGTTGTCTCTATTGCAGTGACCTACAGCACAAGTTCAGCTTTCTGTCAAATCTAAAAAAAAATGGTCATTATCTAACAGTATAATCTGCTTAACATACCTTACTAAGAGTAAGAGGTTTTTCATTGCTAACTAACGGTTTTCTCAGCGAGTGACTTACAGTATTATCCATATTAAGTGCACCGAGCGCTTACAAAAAGTACCCGGTGGGGTGTGTGTAAAAGGGTATGTTTTTAGCCTTCGTGGTATTTCCATGCAATAAAAGAACAAAGAGCTAGAAATAAAATAACTATTCTTTTCAAAGCAATTAATGAACAAGCAATATTACCACTAGAGGAATTCAACATGAGAAATATCCAAACAAGATCTGGTGCTCAAACATTGATAATTTATACTGCCTTCATCAAATGGAGATAGCCATTTATATTCATATTTCCCTAATACTTTCAGTTTGTGGAATAAACTCTCTACCAATGTAAAGTACAGTAAAGATACAGAAGATTTCAAGCAGAAACAGAAAGTGTCATCTCTTTTTCTTTAGTCTCTTTAGTCGGCTGGGGAGGAAATGTTAGAAAACATAGCAAACAAAAGATAAATATTATGATTCAAAAAGCTGTAAAAATTTGTAGGGTTTCTCTTCCAAATTTTGACTGCCTCTACCTAATGAACCGTCAAAGGAAAGTTTTGTCCATTAGAAAAGATTTGTTCCATCCCCTTTTTTACAAAACTAAGTTCTAAATGAGATCTAATCACCCAATCCCCATTAGGTGCAGACGGGAGGGGTATAGAAATTCCTTTCTCCCCACAGCCATTAAACTGTTGTAACTATTACATCTTATCATATAGGGTTTGTGTGTGTGTCTGTGTGTGTGTGTGTGTGTGTGTGTGTGTGTGATTAAGGGTATTTATTGTGGATATAATTATATATATATTTTTTTTTTCTTGCTCATGTTCATGTTATATTGAACTTGAAATCGTGGTGTTTGTCCGTCTATTGAATGTCTTAAATTATGTGTTATTGCTTTTTAATCTAAACAGACAAAACAATGTGCCTTTTATACAATAAACTTCATTGAATTGAATTGAATTGAATTGAAACTAAAATGTACAACACTTACATCAAAATACTAGAATAATAAAGTACATTTAAGGCACATTGACAAGAATACTCAGCAATCTGAGTTTGTCAGCTATTATGAGGACAAAGACTAAGACTACATGTAGTACAACTGCTAGGCTAGCGAACAATCACCCAAGGCCACTGAATGCTTAGCAGGGCTTGTGATCTGGTAAGGGCTTCGTATTATCGTACATTGTATTCTATGGCCAAGCCGCGCTGGCCCGCCTGCACATCTATTATCGATACCACCACTTCAATGCTCGTTTAGGCCGGCCTGGTAGCATACAACAACTGCATACTTTTACTAATAGGCCTAGTTTGCTCTCTCTCACTTTCTCTCTCTCTCTCTCTCTCTCTCTCTCTCTCTCTCTCATAAACCTGAGAGGGTGCGCTTATTAGGGTCGGTGCCCTAAATAAGGATAATAGGGTACTCACTTTGCAAACTGAACTGTCAAATGGACTAAACCTCAGAATGCTCGGTGGACTAGTAGACGCAGCAAAGGGTAATCATCTGCTGAGGCTACTCATCTAACTGGAACATTGGCCTCAGAGACTACGACTTGTCCAAACTGACCAGTAGCCAGAGTTTTTAAAATATTGCATTAATGCCACTATACTACATTATACCAAAAACAGATCACTTTAAATATTTTCATTAATCTTTACATAAACATCTTATCAACAACAATGATCAAGAATCATCCTGCTGTTCTTTGAATTTCCGACTGTCTCCAACAGTTTGTACTTCACTTTCTAGAGAAAGCAATTGAAACAACACTGGAATTTTGGAAAGTTTAGGGTTATTTTTTTCCAAACATCTAATCCACTTAACGACACTATTCTTGGAACTTGTGCCCGTGATACAAAGAGCCAACACTGTACTGTCTTCCTGTTCATGAACACTCAGGGATGGTTGAAGTTCACTGTATTTCTCCTCCTCAAAGAAATTCTTCCATTCAAATAAGTCTGGCAGAGAGAAAAAAATATGACTAACAGGGAATTTTGGATGCTCACAACTATTGACATGCATCATGAAGACATTGGTTACTTGAAGTTGATATTATATATACATGTATATATGTACTTAAAAAAAACCAACATTTGGACTATTAAGGTGTAATTTGGACTTTAAACCTTTATGTGTTCTTGCTCTCTAAATAAAAAACAAAGACATCTATCAAAATGGCTTGGTTTGTCATGGAAAAATGGGTTAAGTATCTGGGCAAAGGTTCTCTGAATAAGGTTTCTCGAAGTTCATAAAGGACAGTAGTGCAAATATGTTCAAATGACAACATACTTTCCTCGTCTTCTTCCTTCTTTTGCCACTTCTTCTGCTTCAAAAGCCCTGGAATATTGGGTTCTGCCCGTAAAAGAAAATAGTTTTGTCTGACGTATTTCATATACACTGGGAAAGGACCTTCAACAAACAATGGTTCATCAATATCATGTTTCTCGAGCAATTTTTGTTGGGTGATGCTTTGTGCGCTGGCGATGAATGTCTTTTCTTCATACTTCTCATCAATATCCTCATCCTGGGGAAAGTACAATTACAATAAGAGGAAGTCAAGTGAATGCAAACATCAAATTTGGCTAAAGTGGTAAAATATGTTAAATCTTCACATGTTCTATTAAACAATATGAATGTCATGCACAACACTTTACTATACTATCTAAATAAGACTTTTTATGCTTTTTGAATTTTTTGTCTAAAAATCAGAAGAGGAATGTGCTGTTTTCCCTGATATACAAAATTCAAGTGTATACATTGGTTCAAGAGAAACAAGAACAAAACAAAACAAAACCCCTGAAAATCATGAATAAAAGTATATAAAGCAAAAATGAAAAAAAGACAAGAATATCAAGAAGACGAATGATTGGTATGTAAATAAATGTATTGCTTAATTTTACTTAAAACGTACTCTCCATATGGTGAACTTTGTTTTTCTGTCAACAGTCATTCTTTTCAAAGCCAGAAGGGCAAGCTGGATTGCATCTGTGGGCAGTTCATATGGAATTGGGTACGGATTCATATTCTTGAACTTAGGCAACCAGTATCTGATACGGCGGTATTTTCTTGTTACATGAGCTTCATTTCCAAATCGATCATGGAGAAGACGTCCATATTCTCGATCAGGGATGACGCCTGTTTGACAAATAGGGATGAAACCATAACTTAAAGTCTTGCACTACATTAAATATACAATGGAATTATTGAAAATACAATGGAATGCTGTAAAAATGAACTTGCTTAAAGTGAACTTTCATTTTAATTAAATAATTCTTTAAATATTCCTCTTAAGGAATTGAAATAGTACATATAATTTTGAACATCCGGGAGCCCGTTTTGAAACAAACAGCAAAACAACACTAGAAATCAGGGCTGGCTAGCCATAGCTGCTGCAAAGCTAAATAAAATGAGCACCATCTTGAAAGAACAGTGCATTTCAATCAATCTGAGAGTATTGAGGAGAACCATCTTCGTTAGCAATGTATGGAAGGCAAGCATGCACTATACAAGGCAGTAAAAGAATCAAAGCTTTTGAATAGAAATGCTGTACAGAAAAATCCTCACAATACCATGGAATGAAAAAACAACAAGTATGGAGCTCTAAAACTTACTGAAGTACCTCCCTAATGGCTCATAAATGCCATCATGAAACAAAAGCTAAAATATTTTGGGCACACGAAAAGACACTCAACTTTAGAAAGACACATTTTGGAGACAAGTCTTGAGGTAAGTGACGCAGATGTTGAAGCCAGAAAAGCAGTGAGCAACAGAGAAGAGAAGAGAACATATTATGTGAAGGCCTTGTGGGACACAAATCAGGAGGACACAGGTTAAAAGGTAATGTATGTGTGAGTATTTGTGTGTGAGTGTGTGTCTATGCAGCACTATGCAAATTGGGTGTCACGAAGTCACCAACATCAACTGTGAATAAGACAAATTGACCACAATTACCCCATTTTTAAAATAGGGTTATTAAAAATACATTGGGTAAAAACCAAAGAAGAAATCTAATTTCACCTTTGTATTCCATTTGCTCTAGCATATCAATGACACATTGCTGTTGGCGAGGATAATGCATGAATTCCACTTGCCATGCATTTCGGGGGATCATCTTGCCCTCAGGAAAGACCTGATGAAGAGAAATTGTGCAAAATAGATAAAACGCAGGTCATTCACAAATTTTAATTCCATTGACTCCAGAATGACCTATAATATGGGAAAATCTATTCAATAAATACATATATGTTTATACACATACAAAATAAAGAACACAACACATTTTGTTTCTATGCAAGCCTACCTTCAAAAGAGCTTTGTAAGAACTCAAATCTCTTTCAACACCAAATCTTTCCATCTCTCGCAGGCCAGCATAGACAAACTCCACAGCACCTCTTCTATAGAGAGTTTCCTTGGCAAGATACTGATTAACAGTAAGGTGAAAAGACTGTTTTGTGGCTCCCCTGTAACAATGCATAACATAAGATTTTCATAATGAATAATTACTGGAAGAATTTTCATAAAATTGAATATAAAGTAACAAGTAAATTGGAATTTTGACATTTTGCATGAGATGATCTTAACAAAGATTTTACAAGGTAATTTGATCAATCCAGAAATTAACTTACAAAAGTATTGACTTTGAGAAAACGTAAGTAGTCCATTCAATCTTAGGTGTGTACAATATCTTGAAATGGTTTCAGTGCAGTAATAACAAATCTGACTAAAAGTCTAGAGCAAAGTGTATATTGCATCATAAATATCTTTTCTCTGAAATTCAGCATTAAACAAAAGGTAGATGAAAAAAAATCATAAATGTACAATGAATAAACAAATAAAAACTCAAGTAGTATCTTGAAAAGCAGATGAAAAAAAAATTATATGTAGAATTGAAAAAAAAAATTAAAAATTCACAAAACAGGGAAATGAAAATTGAAAAGCAATACACATTTACTAATCCTGTGAACCTGGATCTACTGAACTTAAAAATACTATAACGTTGTATTCTTGAACAAATATTTCAGAACAGGAACATTGTAGCCAAAACAACCACTTATTTATCAGTTTTTTGAAAAAAAAGGCGTAGACAAATTTTTGGCATTTATCTATTCAGTTCGTTGAGCATGGTAACTGCCAACTGGTACAATAATAGTGAAGGCCATAAAAAGAATGACTTCAACCGGTAAACAAGTGAGATGATTCCTGGGAATTAGAGCATGTAGAAGGCAAATGTATAAATTTTGCTTTTGAATGGGAATCTCAAAAATGTATGAATTCAAAATTCGCTCTAAACATACACAAAAACCAAACCAAAACACACATACAAAAAAAAAAAAAAGACCCTCAAAACAAAACAAAAAATCCGAATAGGTCCCAACTCAAAAAGTTTACATATAGAATGAGCAGTCACCTTTTTATAGCAATATCATCAAACAGTGTCTCTGACTTGAGTTCAAACTTTCTTTGCTCTGCAGTAACCCGCTTTTCATCATGATATGGCAATCGGTATTTCTCTGGCTGGAAAAAAAGAAAAAAAAGAAAATAGGTTACATTACAAAACTTTCGAGAACAAAATCTATTAATGAGGTAAAGGGCAAAATAAAAAAATGACTGTATAATAATATGGTGCCTCTCATCATTTGATAGAAAATTATATCGAAAATAGGTTATTTTTTTCTTGAGCTATGCAGACAATTCTTTAGAAATTTCGTTTTATAGCTTCAACCAAATTTCTTTTCGATGAAAATGAAAACAAATCTCAAGTAATATACCACTACTCCGATAAATTCTACATGTCCTTCTTGTAGGACTAATAAATCAGACAATGTAATGTTTGATAGGCTTCTTACTTCTGGTTGACTAATAGGTGGCTTCATTCTTTTTAGCACTTGAGAATCAGTCTTTTCATTTGGAACATCCAAATCAGTCTTAGCATTTTCCAAATCACTACTCTCCAATGTGGTTAAATTATTATCTTGATCATCCACAATTGATGGTTTCTTCTTTTGATGTGTAGTGCCTGATACATGAATACCCCTGGTGTAAGCCAAAAATAGATTTCTCTGTTGAAGCCATTCAGGCAGCATTTTTCCATGACTGCAAATAAGGAAATAAACGTGAGATATAAATATTGTCTAACAAATGAAAACAAAATATTAAAACTTGTCTAAAACTAGCAGATCCTTGTTATAACAGCATAAAAACATACTAAAATCATGTGTAAAATATCATATAAGTTATTTTAAGAGACAAAATAAATTTTCACTGACGTAAAAATGATTACATCATCTGATATATATCTAGAAACTAGATCTTGTTGTCATGTAGAAATTAGATCTCTTGAAAACACAAACGCCTCCTTTTATTACTCCTTAATTGATAAGAGAGAAAACAAGCAAAGAAGCAAATTCCTCTCTTAACAAGTTTAGATCTAGTTCCTTTCATATATTCTCTTTCAATTGAAGTGTACTCATAAAAGGCAAAATGAGAAATATTGTGATTAAAACTCACTGTAAAAGACTGATGACATTTTGGTCATGTGCTGTACAACTCAAAATACTTCTGGCAAGTCGTCCACCAAGCATGATGACTCACTTTAAATGCAGTGACCAATCTCACAAGTCAAACAAATCTAAATGCCCAAATTTGGGAAAATGTAAGCTGCAGAAAGTAAAAAAAAACAACCCAAAAAATGTTGAGAGCAATCAAATTAATCATGCTATAATTAAATACATGTCATGTATCTCGCATATATGACGTACATTATTATACTGTTTGAGAAGAATGAAAACAATAAAATATATAAAATTAATATAAATACAGTAGATTCTCCTTACAGGAACAGGGGTTAACATGAATCTTCCCTTAACATAAACTGAATGCAAATCCCCAAATAAATTCCCTCTTTGTTCTACCGCTTTAACTTTCAATAACACAAACTAATATTTGCTTTACATCTTTGTAACACAAACCCAAACGGCGATTCACCCATATACAATTTCCCCTAAAATTCTCACACAAAATACCAAAGACCTAACATGGGCCATTGAGAGACATAGATCTAAATTATCTAAAGCTAAACACATGAGGTGATTGTGCGTTTTACAACAGGCTAATGCACACCTGGTGAGACTGTGCCTATGACATGTACTATTACATACATTGACTAGCAACAAGGCCTAGTCTCGCTAATGTTGCATCAGTGCTTTTTGGGAGAGCACATGGCAAATTTCACCGTGCACTGTGTGCAGGTGGAATTGGTGTGTTGGGGCTAGCCTGCGCTAAGAGTGGTCACTCGCTACTTAATGAGTGTAGGTTTCTATTGTGGAGGGCAGGTTAGCTGGACTACACACTAAACGCATCGAGAAATCGGTGTGTTTTGCCTTGCCTATGGTGAGAGAGAGCTTACACACTACACACATTTTTTTTTTCCTTCACTTCATTTCACACATGGCTGTGATTAGTCTTACGCTGTCATTTCAAAATTCTAATTGTACGTGATATCAAGAATCGCTGCAAAATGTAAACAAATGTCCATTCCTATTGACTCAAAATTAAAGTTTATTAAAGAAGTTGACAAGGAAACACGCTCAAAAGTGGAAATTTACAAGGAATGTAACATCACAAATTTCACACCCTCTCTATCTTTCTTTAAAAATATGCCCTCCTCACAAATTCTTGATAACAGGAAGTGATTTCTCTGGGCCCTTTGAATTTGTGTTAACAGAAGTCTTACTGTATGTTTAATAAGCACAAAGTCTTTTATTTTCTTACAAACACCTGATCAAGGCTCATCCTAAGGTTATTTCAGGACTTGGAGATTTTGTGTTCCATGAAAGGAATTACACACTCCAGAAACATAAATATATATATTTCACTAAAAATAATTATAAAACAATTAATAAAGTATTTAAAAAGCATAAGTCTTAGTCTTCAAAATAGTGTACAAACTCAGTTTAAAAACCTTATACCGGTATTGTTGTCAGCATGCTGAAAAACAAAGTAGCAGTGCTATCCTAGTAAATTATTGACTATTATATATAAATATATTTCACTTTCATGTTTAAAATTCTTTCGTATCTTAGCTGTAATTTGCAGGTAGCTATTTTTCGTGAAATCTCTAGGAATCCATGGAAAAACTCTTATCAAATCATCACCAGCCTAAGGCACAATAACGCTACCAGCCTAAGTTGTTCTGTAACATACCGACAATATAGAAGACAGCTTATTCCTGTCCTAAAATGGTGTGTTGTTTGAGGGTGAGAGTTGAAGTAGCCTAATATGTGTGATTTTTCTTTTTCATTTGCTGCCCTTTCAAACTGCCCATCTCTCTCTCTCTTCTCTCTTTCTCTAAATTCAAAAAATTCTAATAGCACTGTAATGTCATTCTCATAGTTGAAGTAAATAGATAAGATAAATGAAATAATTCAAACGAACACATTTTAATGGTCCTGCTAATAACCGTTGAGCAGAGTTGAGCATTCGCCAGGCAAGTGTCGCGCCGCCAAATTAGTCTCTTAGGCTAGCAGCCAAACCAGTCTCTTAATTTTTTGGCTAGATCTAGAACTAACTTGACTCGCAATTTGATTTCAAACTAACTTGACTGGACTTGCAACCTGATTGCAAGTTACATGAAGATTCTCGCATGAAAGGCGACATCACTTGTTGTCACAAGTACACTTTGTAAAGGATCGGTGTTTTTGCTTTCCTTGTACAAAATTTAAAATACATTAAATTTAGGCATTTCAGCATTTTTCTTAATTTTCCATGTCTTATTTGCGTAAATCCATTGATTTCTTTACCTTTGGAAAGCAATGCACTAATCTACAGCTTATTTAAGGGAAATGTCCGATGTCGCAATTCGGGAAGTTGAGAATGGTTGAAAAGCGATTAAATACACACACACAAATAAACACATTTTCACATTGCTCGACGCTTGTTCGACGCTGCCTGACGCTTGCACAACGCTGCTCCACACTGATTAGCAGGACCCCACTTTAATCGAGGTTATGACACAAAAAATATCATTTAGTCCATCCAAGGGAACTCACTCAAGATTGTTATATTACTTCGACCCTCACACAAAACGCTGTGTGTTGTTGATTGTCGGTACGGATGAAAAAGGATGTGTTAATTTGCCTTTGAGACTAAAATTGATACTTTATTGGTAAGACGAGTTTTTCGAGGTTTACCCGGATTCCTTTAAGGCGGAAAACAGGAAAGGGCTCTGTCCATCTACTTGAAAATGCCAATTTTCAGGAATTTTCAAATTGTTTCCAGAGA
>JBCJKF010109802.1:0-10304 GCA_039654545.1 Plocamopherus ceylonicus
GGCCGTGCAGAAGCCGCTGTCGCTTACGAGTAGCGGTGTAAGTGACGCTGGTAGCGTGAGCGGAAGTAATGCGAACGCTGCCAGTCCAGCTCCTTCGAATTCCTCGAACAATCCTTCAGAGCAGCCTCCGTTGAGGCCCCTGGGCAAGTTGGAGGACATGAAAGGTACCAAACACAGTACTAATACGAGAAAAATTCGCCATAAGGAGCAAAAAATGATTTCGCGCATCGCATTCGCAGTGAGCGATCTCAAGGTGGAATTAAAACGACGAAACTTGCCGGTATCGGGATCGAAACCGCAACTCATCGAGCGATTAAAGCCCTTCACGGAATCGTCTAGTAACAACTCGATCTCCAACGGACAGCACGTAACGCATATGGGTCATATCTTGATGGACACACCTGGCCCGATGGCGACGGACGAGTCCAGCTCTCAAGCCAAGAGTCCGAATTGTATCGTGAAGGACGAACCGCATAGTCCAAGAACGATCTCGCCTCACAGTAGCGAGCACGACGATCCATCGAGTCCACCAGGTAAAAAAACGTCATCTCAATATCTTTTTGTTATATCGAACACCATTTTAAATTTTTGGAAAGATGATGAAACTTTCGAGCGAGGCCATTGATTCGAGAGACAGCACACACGTGGGTGTTTTTACGATGCAGTTCGTGTTTCAGGAGATGATATCATCAAGGTGCAGAGGAGACGGATAGAAGAGTTACAACGTGAGCTGTATAAATCGCAGCAACAGCTTCAACAGATCCGCCAGACGCAACCAGCTACGGTGCGTGCCGAGAAACTGGTCCTGCAACAACACTTACAAAACAAAATGCAACAACAACAGTTACAGTTACATTTGCAACAGCTTCAACATTTACAACAGCAGCAGCAGCAGCAGCAACAGCAGCAACAGAATCAACAACAGTCGCAACAACAAACGCAACAACAAGCCACGATCCAACAATTCAATGCGAAGGCGAGTCTCGCGGCCTTTTTACAGGCACAGCCAAACAATGCGACCGCTATTCTCGATTCCGCGACTTTAACTGCGATCAACAACAAGAAGAATCAATCCAAGAATAGCACAACTGTTCAAATACCTACAGCGATCGTTCTGAATCTGGCAAAGCCGACCAAACTGAATAGCTCGCTGCTCGGTGCTCTCATGGCGCAGGCACAAGTTCAACAGCAGCAACAAACAACTACTACCTCCGATGACATCAAGCCACCACCACCGCAATACGATGAAGCCGCTAAGTTGCTAAAGGTGAGTACAATCATGATTTTTAATTATAATTTTATTTATTGTATATAAAATAAGTTTTATAATATTATAGTATATAATTATAATTTGAATTATAAAATTATAGCTTATTTTTTGCAATGTCTTCTAATATTTAATGTATAGCCTTGTAATGATGCGTTTTATTTATATAAGGTCAAAATCGAGCCAGTCCAAAAGAGTCACATAAAGAGTCAAGTTGTCGACGATGTATTAGAGATTCTCATCAAGAATGGTGAATTACCGCCGAGTGCCGCGCAAGATCCAGCTACTCCTACGACTCCGAATCGTCAACTGCAGCAGAATCTGGTCTTTACCGCACCGGCGGACAGTCCAACTCAATCGTTGGTCTTTACGGCCGCTAGTCCAATGAGTCCGATCAGTCCGATCAGTCCGATACCGATGGAGGTATCCCAGAGCGGTTGCCCGAGTCCATCAACACCGGCACCGCCGCCGCCGCCGCCATTACCGCTAACGGCATTTTCTATTCAATTACCCAACGCGTTGCAACAATTGCAGCAGCAGGAGGAGATCTCGTCTTTCAATACGGATCTCTTGACTGCCGAGGCCGAGATGGACACTACCATGTTACTCAGTCCACAGTCGACGCAACAAACATCTCCGGACCCTCAGCCACCACAAGAAGTAACTTCTTCGGACAATGCAAATTTGGATCTCAAAGTAAGCCTTCTTTCTTAGGAAAAAATTAGATTGAGAATATATAGCTATATTTTGGTGTAATAATTAAAATAATGTAGTATAATTATTCAAATTGATATCTTATTCCTTAAATAGGAACTAGGTCTGGACTTGGAAACATTGGATCCAATGGACTTTGTCCAGTTGGATTGTGACATGCCAATGGATATGGACGATCCCGATTGGTTAGACTCTCTGATGCCGCAATCGCCCGCAACTTCTACAACATTGTCATCCAACCATCAATCTACCACACCGTCGATTAGTCTCTCGTCTGCTACAGATATCTATGATCCGCTCTTAGGAAGCAATCAATATTCTTTTGATCTCTTTAACATGGAATACTCCGACTTCAAGATGTCATCCGACTTATCTCCAATGACGTGGGACAAAGTAGATTTCGCGACCTAGCCCAAGATATTCTTTCATAATTCGGCGTTATGTACTTAATTCTCGGTAAGCAATCAAAAATATAATTTGAGAGAAAGAGACAAAAGGATGTGGACAGTCAGATTATTATATTGCCGGATGTTTTGGTGATCTATCCGGTGCATTTTATATAATCATTTGGCGACATCTCTCTTTACCTCTGATGCATCTTATACGACGAGTATATCGACATTACATCGAATATGTACTTACACGCGCTCATCGAGACAAAAAGTATTTCAGCACATTTTTTACAAATTAAGTGTTGAAAACATAATCATACTGCTGAAAAAGGTATAATTACACGCGATCGTAATCGTAATTAACAAGCAAAAACGAGAAGAATATCGAAATATGGATCAGTTTTCATAATGTTTGACGCGCGTGTTACCGCGTATTCTTCTTCGATCGATGCTCACTAACTATATAACGTTCTTTTGGTCGTTAAACGATCGTTTTCGCGAGAAAAATAATATCTGATAAATGCTTGAAATGAGCTTTGTGAGTGTTATTCTTCTTGCATTCTTGCGAATTAAAATCTTCGATTAAATAGCAATGTGCAAGAATCAGGATGCGGTAAACGCTCCTAAATATTAAAGGGAAATAGGACGATAGTTCTAACACAATTGCGATCCTTTCAAAATTCTCCAAAGAAACAGTTTACGATACATTTCTAAGCTAGTTTTTACTGTTCAGTCGTGTGTTGCTTGGATTTTAATAATTGCGAGAAATAGCGTGTGTGTCAAACAAAAGAAGACGAGAAACAATACTTCGTATATAAGATCTTCTCGAATAAACCCTCCGCCCTTTAAATCGCTATCCTTTGCTCTTCTTCAATTGTAATCAATCATAACATAATCGCATAATTATACATACTTACAAAATCTAATATAATACGATAGTAATAATAATTATTGTGTAAAAGTATACATATATACACACACTTATATATATATACGTATACACACACATATGTAAAATATATTTCTATATGCGCTTAATGTCTGCGAGTCGACTAACATTCGCATATGCGAGTTCGAGGACCTTTCAGCGCAGCTATAAATATTTTCTAAGCCACAGAGCATGTGATGTTAGGAATTATTGCGTATTTTAATCGATAATCACTAATAATAAAGATGAAAGAAATTGTGAAAAAGGCTGCGCGCGAACGAACTGCACAATCGTGCCGGGATCGGTTGCCACGGCGCGGTCCTTCGATCCTTCTTCCGCGACTAATTAATCTTTTTGATGTTTTGTAACATTCCATGTTTCCAAACTACGAACAAGAGAGATCAAAGCCACGCGTATCGCGAGCCGCAACTATTTACGCACATCGCATGAGCGATCGCTATATTAATCGGAGGATCTCGTCTCGGGAATGCTATGTCGGGTCATAGTTATTCTATAAAACTCTGTCGCCATGCATATTTCTGAAACGTTCTTCGAAGACCAAGCGGTTTCGCGCGTCAACGAAGGACCACGCCGACGAGCTCAGTTATAAGAGAAAAAATATGTATGTATGTATGTATGTATGTATCTGTATGGGAGATTTGAAGCGCGTTTTGAAGAACGTGAGTGCTTATCTGAGGGAATATAAGAGAATCTCAGTTTGATTGCAACATGAAAAAATTGTAACATTTGCATGATAAATCGTATATTTGGAAAAAAATCCGCAAACGTTTAAACAATGTATGAAAAATATCTGAAAATATTTTTCATATAACAATAATTTATTAATTTAATTCATGAACAATTAATGTTTTCTTCTTTATATGATTTCCTAATTTAGATAGTATTTATCTAAAAATTTCTATTTCTATTATTTCTAATATTTTTTAAATAATATTAATATTTTTTCATAAGATTTAATAATAAATACATCGAAATTTTGTTAAGATGTTACAAATGACTGCAGATTTTCTTTTATGTATGTATGTGCGTATGTGATATGTATTAATGCTTATGGACAGCGATGGTGCTAATCGAAACCCCAATACATATTGCGATCGACTTTCTTCGAAAATATTGTGGTTATAGTTTTTAGAAAGCCTTACGTAACGTTCCGAGATTTCCTCGCGACGGACATGCCTTGAAATGTCAATTCGCGGCGAGCTTTTTAGTTCCATGCGGGACTGATATTATATAGTATGAAAAGAGAAAGAATGTGAGAAAATATTGTATTCGAGTTGTTAGTTTCAAATGAGAAAAGAATAACGAAGTCTGTTTCCACGGTTTCATTAGTGAAACGGCATATTGGTCCGCAATCATCATTTCCTCTTCCCGCGTTCACCAGAAGTAGCAAAAGAAAAAAATGCAACATTCCAGACATATTCATGCTCTACGGAGAATCCTTAAAATCTCGAGGTACTGCCATGTTCCGTATGCGTCAGAAAGCCTGATAGAGAGATGAGGAACGCGATGGGAGAACGTGCATCGTAATGCACTGTTGAGTTCGTCGAGACACGCGCAGAAGTAATTAACCCGGAACTCAGTGCATTTAATTAGGAGCCGGTTTGCCTTTTTTTCCCCCAGATGTTCTGATTCTTTTATAGCCGGTGGCAAAAACGTTCTTTTTTTATCGGACTGATAAGCGAACTTGATTCTGCAAAACTTATGAATTTCATAGCCCATTTGAGATATTAAACATACCAATGGAATCAATGTATCGAACTCTTGAACTTGCTTGGATATTTTATAGATGCTCTTAAAAGAATTTTTTTCATATTAAATGGCTGTTATTAATCAATTTGCAATGCTGATTTATCATAAAGACTGCTTTGTAATCGCGTTTTACTAACATTTGCATTTAATGTCTCGCTTTCGAGTCGTTTTCTTCCGCCGTTGTTTCAATCCCGAATCGTATTATTAAAGCTTCCAAGTTAATGACACTTCTAAAAATGAATATGGCCTGAAACAGCGATATCTGTCCAATCCAAAATCAACGGAACATGGCATCGAGGTGAACAACAAAAGGTGCCAAAAAAATGAATATCCCTTACTATTTTAGCATCACTTAGAAAATCATCACACATCTCACCATCCCTTGCCATGACAATAAAAGTTTTATTGTTTTGTAAAATATTGTATATATATATATAATATTAGAAAGAGAGATAGTGCATGTGTATGATGTGCGTGCTTGTATGTGTGTATGTATATGTGTTATGCAGCGGCGAGCTTGACATAACGAATTTATTTAAACTAATCGAAGGACGCGCGCGCGATCAGATAATAAAAAGATCATATTATCGTAAAAGGCTGCGCCTCTACTTTATCGAGTTTGCGTCGCAGCGAGCACCAACTGCTCAACATTGCAATCGCGCAATTATTTCAATTACAAGTCGTTCATCATGATTTTGCCGATGATTGATCGATCTGTCAGGCTGTGCGAATCTGGTAGTCTGTCGTTTGTAGTACGTCTGCGGTGTATGTGCGTATACGTGTGAATAATGAATCTTTATAACTTGCGAGAGCAACCCAGGACGAAATAAACGCAGCCAAGCAAGGTGTAAAGCACATAAACCGATCGCATCTATACATATATACAAAGCTTCATCAAGTATATAATGAACCGCGCGATTGCATCAAGGGGAAAGAAATATAATAGTGTCGCACGTGAACACACATTTTATACGCGCATTGCAAGAAGAAGGAGATGGTATACATAAGTATTTTGTTATTAAGTATCATTGAATTTATTGTAATGATATACTCTTAAGAGTAACGATCACGTAATATTATTGCTAGAGAGAGTGTTATTTATTTTTATTTGTTGCGAATTTATCGATTGCCTTCCATTTGAGTAAAATAAATAAATACAAAGTTATTCGCTAAAACTTCTTATCTTTTTTCCATCTTTTTCTTTCTTTATCAACAGAACTGTACATTAAAAAAGTATTAGGGGAAGAAGCAAAAAATTCATAGATTTCAAGATTTTTCTAATTCGTATTTACCTCTTTGCTACTTATATTTTTTTGATACTTCTCGATTTTTGAAAGTTTAATTTTCCCGAATTATCAGTATTGAAATTTTAAGAATTCCTAGAATTGCGATTCGTAGACGATTTAATTTCAAGAATCGCGTTTCTAACAATTTTTAGAATGGAAAAATTTAAACTTTTGAAAATCGGAAAAGCCTTAAACTAATATTATTTACTATAATTGTATCGTTTAATGTAATCGGTAAGTATTATAAAATATGTATAAAGCATGTTTTCTAGAAAATGATTAATGTTTTAACATGAATTTAAAGGAGAATATCTTGAAGATTTCGAACAATATAAAAAATTTTGATGATTTAATTGATATAAAATATTTTGCAGCGTGGCAAAATAAAACAGCGGTCAGCTATTTTCGGGACATTGTAATTAGCTATTGTCGAAACATTGTAGCTATTTTTGGAATCACTGCAATCAGCTGTTTTTAGAGTATCGCTGCGATCAGCTGTTTTTAGAAAACCAAGTCAGTCGTTTCTTCGCGCGGTGGATTTATCTCCACTCATTTTCCTAAATTAGTGTATTTTATTTGCGTGTTCCTGATTTATTACAAAGTGCATAATTCAGGAAATACACTATGGGATGCAGTTAAAATGCAAAATATTATAATCCGACAAAAACAGCACCGTTTGACACATGTGTGCTATAGGTTAGAATTAACCTCGCAACTAACTGGCAGTAGTCAAAGTGTCAAAATTGGGTATGAGAATTATTATGTATTTTGACATTAATTGCTATTTATAAGATAAATATATGTATATATGTATATATTTTATAATAACTACAGAATGATTTTTCTTCATATCTATGATTTTCGTTTAAAAATTCTGTAATAATGAAATAATTAGGAAAATATTATTTGTAAAATATGGTATTGTTTGTATATATTTACTTTACATGTGTAGGTTTTTTACGGTATTTAATAAGAAATTAAAACACCTTAAAATTGTGATGATGAAACGTAAATTCGAATCGGATACGAGTAAATCAGCGACTTCAAAAAAAGGTCACTGGTCTGCTGGTTTACTTACATCAATGGAGGATCCTGAATGTATAATCAAGGAAGATGATAAAATAGTTGTCATTAAAGATAAGTATCCTAAAGCACAATTTCACTATTTGGTTTTACCAAAAGAGAATATTCTTTCCATACGACAAGTGAAAAAGAATCATCAAGATTTGCTAATGCATATGCATGAAGTTGCTCGTGGTCTTGTAGAAAAACACACAGATCATGAATTCATGTGAGTTTTAAATTAAAATAAAACAGTAATATTAATAATGACAGTAATAATATAAAAGTATAAGAAATTTTTTTTTAATTCTAAGATTATATATATATAGATTAATTGTTTTTGTATATATTTTTGATTATATATTTGAGTATATATTTTTGATATATTTGATAAGTGAAATTATGCTTTGAAATGTTTATAATTCTTGTAGCATGGGTTATCACGCGATGCCAAGTATGCAAAGACTACATTTACATGTAATAAGCACGGATTTCTGTAGTCCTTGTCTTAAAACCAAGTACCATTGGAATTCATTTACGACACCGTTCTTTTTACATTCGTCAGGTTTGGACCGATATCATTATTTGTATAAGCGTCTTAGATACAATTAGATATAGATTGAATTTTAGATGTATCCCGTCAATTGCACGAAGAAGGCGAAGTCAAAAATATTTCTCCGCAAAAATGCAAAGATTATTTAAATACGCAATTGAAATGTCACAAATGCACACTACAACCAAAAAATATGCCAGCTTTGAAGAGACATATATTAACACATATTGATAAACAAAAGCAATAAAATACTGAATGCACGTAAAATGTAATCAAACATTTTTCTCTTTGATGTATAAATTATTTCCAGAAAATAAATTATTTTTTACAACACATAAATCGTGTAAAAAAATTATATATATGTCGTTCCGTATCTATATGGCTCGATAAAAAACTTGCAAATCTCAAAGTAATATTTGATGATGTATTTTGCGCGAAAAATAAGAAAAAATTATTAAGTTTATAAGATACACTTTAAGACTATATTACATAAATTATTTTTTTAAAGAACAAATCTTTAATATTTTTCATAATTATAATCTTACGTAACAAGTCGTATTTAAGGATCTTTCTGGGATAGGAATTTCAGTTTGCAAAATGAGAGAACACAAGTTTTTTTATGCGGTATTTCGGAAAATTTACTATAAATAAATTTGATGTTATCCTTAATAGATCTTGGCGCCTATAATATCAATTACATTCTAACTATTTACAAAGTCTTCTCGTAGGTTGCGCGAGTGTACATTGACGATGTGTGTTTGTACGTATAAGTGTATTATAAGTGTGTATGTGTGTATGTATCGTATATATATATATTATAATTAATCTGTATACATTTAGTAATACTGCAATTTTTTATAGTTGAAGCGTTTCTGCTGTATCGAAACAATAGGCATCTGAATATTCGCAAGGCCTTGCTGTTATTGCTTGCGTATTTCGCAGATTCATACGGTTCCGCGGTAAGGATTCCGATTTAAGTATTCATCTCCTCTGGGCGACTCTTTCTAGCTTAATTAAATTAACTATCTCTTCTCTTAGTAAACGTAGCGCCCCGCCATGTCTCCTTACGAAGTCATGTTCGAATCGACTAACTTATTATGATATAATATAGTGAGAAGGGGGCATTTTTTAACGCACAGAGTCCGAAGAAGGCGATAGGAATCTCAAGAGCGATGTTTGACGATGCAAAACAAGATGTTTGTCAATACCTCTAGCCCTCTTCGAAAGATCGATGCGTCATCGATTTCCCCATCGACTACCCCTGAGAAGAAGCACGCGTTCCCATCTGAAAGTTTGCAATGCCTACATAAAACGTAGAACCCGCAAAGTTTGCCGCGATGGAAACGACGCGCTCGATCCGTTCTCCCTATCTCGTATATAGAAAAGGAAAAGATTTTGACATATGTATATGTATATGTGTGTGTATGTGTATATGTGATACGAGATTGGCGATCGGATTTGTAGTTCGTAGTCTCTCTCTCTGCGGAAAAGAAGCACAACGTTGATGCGTGTATGATATATATTTACATATACTGGGAAATATATTATATATAATATATTATATTTACCTACGTTCGAAAAAATATATATTATGTATATATATATAAAGACTTCGCGCACGATATATTTATATATATATAAACCAAAGGGTTCCGCGGCAAAAGCACGTGCTTCGTTTGCGATGGAGAGATTACGATGCTGCTAAAATCGAGGCGCAATTCACTTGAAGCAAAATTTTAAACTAGGATTATTTTCTCTCTCGCGATCGGTTCTCACTAGAAAAAAGAAAGAGGAGTCTGATCGGGACACGACGATGGTTGATCACCCGTTCTCCGTTTTCGTCCGCTCGCACCGTGCGCGGCCCGCCAAAAGCGGTCATTTTGACAAAGCCACTGGGCAAGCGAGGACAATGCCGATCCGTAAAAAAACGAATCACCATTTTTTCGAACATTGCACGGCGCAACGCGCGCAACCACCGATCAACCGTCCCAATCGTCCTCCCAATACCCTGTTTATGTCTCTGCATCGTGCGAGAGAGAAAGAAGGGGAGGGACGACTAAAGGAGATTCTTTCGTTATAGCGGAATCGCGAACGAGCCGTACCGAGGATTAACGAGAATTAAATCTAAGCGCGATTTTTTAATCTACGAAACGTTTATACACGTTGACTTTTCCTATCTATTATTCACATTTCTGTCTCATAAATATTTTATACATATATATATATATATCTATATATCTTTTCTTGGGCGTATATATTTAGTAATATACAACTTTATGTACACGTTCGGTTTACGGCTCGATTGCGATATTTCTAGTCGAATCGCGCCTCG
>JBCJKF010109913.1:0-16279 GCA_039654545.1 Plocamopherus ceylonicus
TAGCATGAAGCGGACAGTGACAGATTAGATCTATCACTTTCTGAAAAGGATGCTAGTCTATTGCAGAATACTTTCCCTGCCAAGCTGTACCCATTTTCACCTGGGTCGAGTGAAGCAACAGTGGTAAATGTTCTTGCTTAAGGAAAAAACGCATTTCCCTACCCAGGTTTGAACCCGTGACCTCTCGGTCCGAAGCCCAACGCTCTGTCCGCAGGGCCACCACGCCCCCTTGTTTATGAAAAAGGTCAATAGAAAATGCAAAGCAACTTTATTTTTGACAAAAGTGCAACAATTTACTTTCAATAAAAGTTACTTTGGGATGAAAAAATGAAAATCTGAAAATTTGTATTTATACATTTATACAGGAAATTAAACTCACTCTTTTGTCCAAGAACCAATGAACCAAGAACAGGTCCTGCCAACTGCCTTTGTTAGTGAAAACTGACATAAGTTGACACACAAATATTTAAATGCAAACACAAATTGTAACAGTCCAAGCCTGGTTTGAATACTTTCTTGTGCCTCTGCTCCTCACTTAATAGTCTTTGTTTCACCAACCATGTACAATTTCACTTCCTGGAGTCAAGTAAAGAGTCAGAAGCTAACCTGTTTCCCGTGTTTACTTATTTAGGATGATGAAAAACAAAAGAGGTTAAGAGAACAGGCTCAGCGGCTGATTGCAGAAACACGGGCCAATGAGAAACTTCCTAATCAGCCAACAACAAGACCTGTATCGTCTGGAAATGTACAAGTACGCCCTGCAGGTCTGTAGTAGTTATGCTTAATTTATCTTGTGTTTGTAGTGGCTGTTTAAAGTGTGGCTTTCTCGTGTGTTTAGTGACACGCACACACTCACACACAAATAAATTGCTTATGAACACAACACACTGCAGTCTCTTAAAGTCAGGGTTTATGTTTTGTTGTGGTTTTGTTCAATTTTGTTGGAATGGCTTATCACTTGCATTGAGTAATGTTGGTTATTTAGTAAAGTAAAATGTAACAAGGCCTATTTATGATTTATAAAATGATTTTAATTTTCTCATGTAAATTTTCTTCAGTCAAAGTATACTTTTTCTTTTAGTTGTTTATCGCTATTATTTCACAAAACATTTCCTACATTGCAACATTCCATTCATTTTATTTCTTAATTGTACTCAGCTCTCTGTATGCAATAGATTTATAACTGGTGTAGGTTTCTCTTCTTTATTCATGTAATATGAATTTTCCACCCATCTTTAATAATAATAATAAAAAATAATTCTCAAATTGTAGACTGCTACTTAGCTTTTGGGTTTGGTGTTCATTTAGATAGGTTTCACCTTTAGTATGTTCTATAAATTGCTACAATGATCTGTTCTATAAAATATATTGAGTGTAATTTTAGATCATATTGTTATAGTCATATAGGGGTAATTTCAGAAATTAGGGAGAAGGAGATAATTGTGATGTAAATACCACAATCATTCTTTGCATTTTAGCACAGCTTTATTTTTTTTCATTTAAAAATTTGATGCTTTTTTGTTGTGCATAATGGTTGTAATGTAGTTCAAAGTTTATTTTGTTGTTGTCCCTTTTGTTATTATGTTTTGATATGATTTTTTTCCCATGTTTTTGCTTTTTTGTGATTTTTGTTTGGTCACAATGAATTGTCAGGCCATTAATTTTTCAAATTGGAAAAAAGAAAAAGAAAGAAAGAAAATAAATAAAAAGTAATTGGAGAAGGGGAATTTATGTAAAACCAAATCAAAATTAAGAGGGAAACAAATACACACTCAAACAACCCATCTTCCTCCTCACACACATATAGAAAAGAAAATCAAACTCAAAACCAGCATGTACATGGTGGCCCAAAAGTCGCAATACACTTTACAATCATTGATTCGCTTTTCATGAAAAACCTTTCATGGTTTTTATTCAGAATTTTGACAGATATTGAGAAAATTCTGTGGCGCACTTGATTCAACTAGCAGTTGACATTTCCTTACTATTACTCTTCTGGATGTCTTAACGTAAATTGTAATCTCTATCAAGCCGTGATCTTTTTTTTGCTTCAGAAAGAATTGGTAGGGAACAACGAATAAAAATGTTGGATGTTTTTGAAGAAACTTTATGTCCATTACCCTCACACAAAGAGTATGTGTACACCATTATGGAGTTAGATCCCCACCTTCGAGGTCCATGATAACCTGTTCGGTGCAGTGGTTTCAAAGGCAGTGATCAGTGTTGGTTTGCGACGAAACGGGACGACATGGATCTACTTGAACTGATGGAAACAGAAGGGTTGAACAAAGTATAGCTATAGACTACAAACCTTTCCAGAATGTCCTTACAACGACTTCAGAGAGATTTGCTTATGTATCCATACAGGGTTCAGATAAAGCCGCTTCATTACGTTCAACGAAGAGAGTATACACTATTCGTTTCCAACGTACTGCAAAGAAAGATATTGCCTTTCTAAAAAAACCCTGATTATTGGAGATCAGGCTCACTTTTACCTCAGTAATTTTGTAATTAAACAGAATATTAGATTTTGGGTGACTCAAGGGTCATTCACCAGCGTCGTCTTCACCCTATAAAAGTTGCTGTTTAGTGCAGTGTGACGGTAGATAATTAGGACTCCTGCTTTTTCAAAGACTATAATGGCAATGCTGTAACCTAAGGCCTAATTGGTGCCAGGTACCATGAAATGCTTCATCATATTGTTTTCCCAGTGACATGCCCGACATTTGGTGGCAACAAGATAGAGCTACTGCTCATACAGCTAGAGACGCTAGCAGTTACTGAAAGACATGTATCAAGATCAAATTATCACCCAAAGAGGTTTCACTTTCAATTGGCATGCAAATTCATCCGATCTGAGTGCACCTGACTTTTTTTTATGTTGGCCATCTTAAAGACTGTGTAGAAGAACATGTCACAGGATGGTCAACAATTAAATATAGGTAAAAGAGAACATTAGATCTGAAACAGGCTTATATGCATTGTGCAAAATGTTTGTAAGAGAGCACAGTTGTGCCAGTTGGAATATGGCGGTCACCTGCAAGACATTCTTTTTCACAAGTAATTGCAAAGAAATCTCCAAAGGCTTCTAAATCAACTGTCATCTCATTTTTGTTTGTCACTTTAGATTTGCAATTGCTATTACATTTTTAATTTGTATCGCGACTTTTGGGGCACCCTGTATATAATAGAGAATACAATCAATTGTGCCATGACATTTATAGAGTAATGACAGACAGAGATTATTTAATTATATAATTTATATTAGATGCTTTTGAAATGCTCTTAGGTATGATGCAGTTGTTAGTGATTTTCATTTATGTTAAATGTCTTTTTAATTTCATTTTAATATTTGTAGCTTGTTTCTTTTAATCTCTATTTTCATTTTTTTTTTATTCATACATAAACACTGAATGCATCACATGTAGTCTAACAATGCTGCCACCCTTTTTCACATGAAGCTTAGCTGGCACAATTTTTATTCAATTCTCATTATTTGGATGTGAATTATGATTTACTTTAAAATTTTGTTTTCTTGTCTTGTATTTTTATATACATTACTAGACACATTATTGATAGTTTGCTTTTTTCATTGTGCTGTGTTGCGCGTGTTATGTCTTGTGCATGACAGTTTCACTCAAAAAACTGCGGATTGGACCAAGATTGAGAAACATTGTTGGAGGTATGTGTCACATTCTCTTTCATACACATGCATGTTTGATTGCATTGTTTCATATCATTCCTTTTCTTATTTTCTCAACTTTCACTCTTCTCTGCTTTTTAATTTTCATCATCTTTTGCTGATATTTAATGTAACTGTAATAATATCCCAGCTTTCTTCAAATGAAGCTTTTTCATTTCTCTCAAATGGACCATAATTTTGATGTTTTTCTCAATCATCTACTACGAGGCATGTTAAGGAAATTTTGACAATCATGTTGAAAGAGATTTAGAATTGGAGACAATTTAAATTTATATTTCAATGAGACAAACACTTAATCTCTTTTCTTTTTGTATTTGAGTTCTATTTTACTTCACTTTTTAGATTGTATCTCCTGCCTCATTTAAGTAAAGATTAAAGTAATTTTTTTAATGTCCTAGCACTTAGGGAAATTAAGCATTGGGACATGTAGTAAAAGTCGAGCAGCTGGATCTCATTGCTCTTCCCATCTCCCCTTACCCCGTAAACATACATTGATACATTGGCACTCATAAAGACTGACTTACTTTACTTAGGGCCGTGTCGCATCTCAGTTTTCCAACTGTGTTGATTCCCAGTTGTCCAACTGTGTTGCTTTGGTTGCTCTGACCATCCTGGCCATCAATGCTCGCCATTGGTATCTTGTGTTGGGCAAGCGCTGCGATCTTGTCCCAATCCTTGGCTGATGAGAGTTGTATGGGGTGACTGATGTTTGACAAGTCTCTTTTTAGGAGAATGGGCAGAGTGGTTTTAAGGTGCCCAATGAATCTTGCTGTTTCTCTGATGTAATGGGCTTAAGTTGCTTTTTTTCGCATGAATTTCTCTGTCGCTTCGCAGGATGTGACGGAACGGAAGAGTTTCCAGTAAACTTCTGTGTTATACATGAAGAGTGTCTTATCTCGGTATACTTAATATAACGCCTTATTTGTAATTTTAATTGGGTATTTGATGTTTAAAGTTTAGTACCTTCTTTAGTTGTTTCCAATGGAAGGCATTCAGACTTTTGGCTTCAGTTATCGCCATGTGCCACATTTGTATATTAGAATGGATGTCACAAGGAACTTGTAGAGCTGTATTTTTGTGAGGAATTTTATTCCTTTTTCTTGGTTCCAAATATGGTTCAGCTTGTACAGGGCCACTGAGAAGAACTGTTTCCTTCTCTCTACATCTTCTTGGTCGCCGATGAGTGATCCCACTTTTCTCATTTGTTTCCAGTCCGTTTCACTGCTTCATATTGATGTATGTTCTGTCTTTTCCACATTGACTTTCAGTTGGTGTTTCAGGAGGATTTCTTGTATATTGTTAATGTCTGCAAATTCGTGCCCGAATAAATTGACATCATTGGTGTAGGCTACTTTGTTCTGGATTTCTTGTTTATACTGGGATTGGGGCTTTGGAAGTGTAGTCCTCATAAAGAACAAAAAATATATCAAACAAAAACCAAAAGTATCCAAATGCCAAACCTCAATAAACAATAACAGCAGCACAAAAATAAAACAAATAGCAATCCCGCCTCCCAGAACCCCCACCCATGAAAACAAAACAAAACAAATTTTGTAAAAAGCAAGGAAAGCGGACCCGAATGGATTATTGCTAGTATATATTGATAGTTAACATACATTTATTTTATTGGGGAAATGCCTTTTTGTCTAATAGAGCATCAAGTTTAAGTATGTTTTGGCTCACTGAACAATAAGAACTGTATAATGTTTTGCATTTTGTCCTTGAAATCTTTCAAATTCATGTCTGGATACTAGAAAGAAGTAACTAAGATATTTGCATTTGATCTCTTTTTCAGCGCATCTAAAGTGTATGTTTAATTTTCCAACTTATTTTACTTAATTATGAATTAAATTGATTTAACAACCCATGTGCATGTGTTCTTATTACTGGATCGTGTAACAAATTTGATCTTAAAAGTTTCAGATTCATCTTTTGAATGAACTATGTGGGAAATAAAAAAGGAAGAAATTAAATTTAAATAAGTGCTAAAAATGATTGTTCTTTTGTTTATTCAGGTTGATACCACCTTTCTTACATTAACAAAATAAAGATACAATGATAATACATGTAAAAATATGAAAAGGACAAAAAAAAACAAAACAAAAAAAAACCCCACTGATTATACTTTTATGGTGCTGACATATTGCTGCAATTATTAAGTCATAAATAAAATTAATTCTTTTAAAGCTATTTCTTATAGCATTAGATGGATGAAAACCCCCAAATTTCCTCTTTCTTTTTGTTCTCTTTTTATTTTGAAAGTTTTTTCTGCTATTTCCCTATCCTTAAGTGATGACATGTCTTCAAACATTCATTTGATAGGCAAGCTTAAGATTACTTAGAAAATTCTTCTTTGATAAATTGATAAGTTAACCTGTTTCAGTTTCTTGCACTGTTTTTTTATCAGGTTTAATGCAGAATTAATTATCATGGGATGAACATAATATTTAAAAAAATATTTTGTTGCTGTTATTATTGTTATTATTGTTGTTGTTGTGGTATTTTTGTTGTCGTTGTGTTGTTTTTGTTGTTGTTATTATTATTATTGTAAAGCATACCCTATGACTATTATTGTCATTACAATATTGTATTTTTATTATTATTTCTTTTACTCAGTACAGTATCCTGTCGTGGTTCTTTTATGTGATATGTAATCCAGCCGAAACATATATCTAAAACTATCCCTAGGGTAATATCAGGATTATTTACAAGTACTCATGACAGCAGCATAACGTTTCCATTTCCATCCCTTTTTATTTTGTTTGGGTTTTTTTTCCCCTAAAATGAAAGCCATTGTAGTTTTAAACTGAATATTTCGAAATTTACCATGCTGTCCAGTATCATTACTTAATTTATGACAAGTTTGATTTATTCCTCCATTTTTTATTTGTAAAGGGCAGGTGCAGTCTAGTGAAAATTATCACATCACTGTTCACAATTTTTCCATTCTGTTCTCACAAGGAAATTGTTCTTGAAATCAGGAAAAGAATTTTTAATTGGAGCAAATTTTTGGTTTTGGACAGATTTAAACTATAAAAAGTTTAGATAATGAAGCACTTGAGGTAATATGGTTCTTGTCTTAATTTTGCAAATCGCCAACAAGATCCAGTTTTTGAAGGTAAACCTGTTTCTCATGGGCTCAGTCATGAAACTAAATTATCAGCTGTATATTATACATATGGTTCTTATAAACATATATATTTTGTTTTCACCTTTTTTTTAACCTATTTGTTCTCATCTTTACCTGATTGCATCTCTCTTTGGGAATTAAAGCTGGATCAGGTATATGTGTATGAAAAGTTTACTAGGAAAAAGAATAACGCACCATTTTGCAAAGCGTAGGAAACTGGCATAAAATTCTTTGATTGGTGATATTACATTGAGTTTGTTACAGCTAAATAACTTGAATTTCTTAGTGATATCTCATTTAGGAACAGACTTCAAAAACATTTTTGCTGCAGGTGCTTTCAAGTTTTAATAGATTTGTGTCTAATTTCTTAAGATGTTGATTTAGGGGTTGAAAGTGTGTGTTTTTTTTTTTTAACTCTTCGAATGGAGATATTTTAATCACTGGGATTTCAGGCTTCCCATTTATAACAACCTCAGTAATTCCCTGGGTCAGGGTTTTATGGTTTCTTTGGTTCCTGAAAACCCTTCAATGAATATGAAGTCCTGTAAGCAAATTTCTGACATTTATTTTTTCTTGCAGTCTGTGGATGTATGTTTTAACTTACACATATTTTAATGTGGCCTCTTTCAAAACATGATATTCTTGTAATGGATGTATCAGATTCACAGTTCATTTATCAACATATCAATATTGCTTGTCATCATACAGAGTAAAGACTGTTTTTTTTTGTTTTCTTTCTTTTTTTTTCTTCTTTTTCTTTTCTTTTTTTTTTCTTTTTCTTTTCTTTTTTTGTTTTTGTAAATTGCATCGTTTAAGAATTTCTCTTACCATTTCTCTCATTCTTTGAATGAATGAAAATTGATTATCTAAATAACAGGAAAATTCTATCAGTTCAGATTGTTTCCCAGTAGTCACACGTCTCTTAACATTTGAGTTTGTTTATCATAGTCACAGATTTTTTGTTTTCATTTTTGCAATGAACTGCCTGCCATGTCCCCTCTTCTTACATCCTCTTTAATTTCAAACTTGCATCGGGTCTATGGTGTATATTACAAGGCATCCATCAAGCTTTTCTTTCAGATTTTTATTTGATGCATGCACATTTTCTTAATCAGTTTGTACTATTATTACCATCCAAGTGATTTAAAACCTTCTTCTTTTCTTACACAAGCAAGTGTGTTCATTAGTTAAACCTTTCCCATCCTCCCAAGTAAAAGAAACTAAAAAACCAAAATAGACAAAACTAAAAGACAACACCAAACTAACAAAAACAAACAAAAACAAAAAACAAAAAAACAAAAACAAAAAAAACCAACACAAAAAAAGGCCCCCAAAACCCCCACCTATAGTAAAAAGCCAAACCCCAGACCCCAACAAAACAAAAACAAACAAAAACTTAACTGAACAATAGCAGCAGAAACGAAAAAAAAAATGTCTCCTATACCAAAACTCCACAGAACAAAAAGAAAAAAAAATCATGATTATTCCAAATTCATTCACACAACATATTTCTCTGCTCTTAGCATTTAAAAAAAAACAAAACAAAAAAAACAACAACAAAAAAGGCATAGACAATCATGTCATATGGACATGGAGATTTATTATGTAAAAGTAATTCTGCTCAACCCTGAAAAACGCATTGTTATTGAATTTTATATAATTTGTTGCCAAATAGACCAAGTGAAGTGTAGCATCAACATATAATATATTTTCCCCAGGCTGTTATCTTTTCTCAAATCATGTCATGAAAAAATAAAAGAATAAAAGAGACAGAGAGAGAAATGAGTATAATGTATTTGTAGAGAAGATTTTTAATTGTGCTTGATAAGCTTGGTAATCCAGCTTATTGATATCAATGTACAGTTAAAATCATAACATTATTTTAATGCAGTTTTTATCTTATCTTAAATTGAGGGGGGAAAAAAAAAAAAGGCAGATTATCTCTTACGGTGAATGTGTTTGAAATGCTCACTGTTGTATCCAGTCATGGGAGATGGATTGGTGGGTGGGTGAGGAATGGGTCGCATGCCCATGGTTCTTTCCAAATCTTGTCAACAATTTTACTGTTTGACAGAGGGAGATATTTATGTAAAATGGTAATTTTTTGCCTTCCATTTTTTCTTCAGATCCACTTGGAGCTGGTCAAAAGGGCGGTAAGCAGGGGGAACAACCGGCTCTGAAGAAGTTGTCCTTGGCAACCCCACAGTTGTCTACCCTGCCTCAAGTGGCCAACAAAGATAAGGGAGCTTCTGATAGTGGTATGCTTGCATTTATTAAAAAAAAAAAAGTTTAATATTTTAGTTTCGTTCATTTTTATTTTAGTTTTGTTTTTATTTTAGTTTTGTTTTTATTTATTTTTTTTTTGCTTTGTTTTTCTCTCATTGTGGGATAAATCATCAATTTTAATTTAGATCTACAGTAAAAAGACAAATAAAACATAAATAATTCACAGTCGACTCCGCCTCTAAATTTATTTGGCAAGGCCTTTCTCTTATCTTACCATCCTAGTGGAGTTTTGGTGTTACTAGTTGGACATGTAGTTACGGAATAGATTACTGAAAGCCCATACTAAAATGGACAGTGTTTGTTTTTCTTTCTTTCTTTTTTTTTTTTTTTCTTTTATTTTTTTTTACATCTATTTAAGGCAATGGTCTTGGTAGTGATGGAGAGGAAGAGGACAAAGAAGATCTTGAGCTTCATCTTACACCTGATGAGGTGAGTCAGTCCACATTTTAAACCTCCCCCCCCCCCCCCCTTTAATTCTCTAGCAAACTTTCTTGTGATGTGTTTCAGTCAATCTATATTTATTCTTCAATTCATATATTTAATGAATTTTTTTTTATCTCGATTTCTTGAGCTGAGGAAGGAGAAGTGAAAGGAAAAAGAAAAAGATATCATTGCTTTGATTGTCCTTTCTTAATGCTTGATCTGTGCCTGTTTTAATAGACACTATGGCTGGTCATTGTGAAATGTATACTCTTTTGAAAGAAAGGCTAAGGAACCCTTTAACAAACGCATGCTTATCTATCATGTCAAGGACAGTCTTTTTGCTTTCGTTGATAGCAGGATTTTACAAGGAGAAATTTTGCAAAAGAGTTTCTTGTCCATAGGTTCTCTGAAAGTTAAAAGGAGACTAAAAAATGTGAATTAACTTCCCTCCCCCTAAACTCCTTTATAATAGATTTTAAAGAACAACTGTGATCTTTTTTCTGCTTCTAGTCATCTGGAACTTTCTTTTTGAAGAGTATATAAATTATTATTATTATATATGTGTAAAAGAAATATAGCTTATCATATTGTAATTTTTTTTCTGCTTGATTAAACAGCACATGTGAAGTAGACTTGTGTATCTTTTGTTGCACAGCATTTAGAGGTTTTATGTCTATGACATCGACACAGACACATCTTCTAGCTTACCCATCACTTTTGTTTCAGAAACGGAGGGTAATTGAATTGGTAAAGAATTGTTCAGTCTGCATTTTTGTTCCTTTTTTTTCCTTGTTATTTTTTCATTGTGTGTGTGAGTTTGTTTTTGTTATTGTATGCAACTCCCATTGGACTCCAAACTATTTTCCGTGCACCATTTTCATACCTGATATTGTTTGTCACTTGGTCTGTAGCTCTGCCTGTCATTGGCTGGCAACACATTTGCTGCATGGCCAGAAGATTGCAAAGTAGAACTTGAAGATTACGCATTCAAAAAAAAGGAAAACATAGCAGGAAGAGAAAAAAAAAAAGAGTAAAAGCTATCTTTCATATTTATGACGAAATATGTCAATGGACAGACCAATTTAGTCAAAAAGTCCTCTTTTACCCATGTTTTTTTCAGAATTACATTTGACATTTTATCATGTTTTTTTGCCATGGCCGGGCAAAAATAATATTCATCGATTTTATGGTTGCTGACTCTTCAATAATCCACAATGCGCCTCTCTGAGGTCAGAATGTTCTGATAGTATGTGAAAACTTTTCTTGTGATACTTGTGACAGCCTCTAAATCTTCATCACAAGTTTCATTGAGGCAGATGATGTTTAGCCTGTATGCTCTCAGCGCATCTATAGATTATGATATGACAATATTTATTTCTTTCGATTTTTTTTTTTCTTTTTCAAGAAACATTTTGCTAATGCTGCCAAATGACATTTAAAAAAGAATATTTTGTATTTTTCTTTCTTACTAAAGTTTCTCACATAAAAATAAAGAAACATATTTTTGTATATTTGTCCTGTCACAAGATAATATTTTTGGCCTCACTTATCAATTTTCTTTTCTTTAATCTTTTTTTGTTTCGAAGATATTTTGTTAGTGACTTTTTGTGACCATTTAGCGTCCATAAAGTCTTTGTATTTCAACAAAATAAAAAGAAAATGTTTCATCAAAATAAATGCAAGAAGTCCATTGTACACTGTGGCCAAACTTTGTCATCCTTCCCTTATGTTATATGCTTCGGCTGACCTCAAGTTATATTATGTTCATTCAGTATGACCAATCGTTGTCTGATCTCTTTACCTTGTAGCTCAGCAACTGTTATTCCCCTGCTTCTCCTAGAAGACTCTTCCCATATTTTTACAGGACACAAATATTTGTATGGGTCTAGTCTTTATATTGATATATTCTTTAATGGAGGAACTTTTAAGACAAAATTTCATCTACTTTAATATGAAAATCATAGACTTGAAAATTCTAATAAACAAGCTCCCTTATAGACACATTAACTTATGTTTTAAAAAACTGTAAGTAATGTTTTATTGCTTACATATTCTGTGCTTGAAAAATGATTGAAATGATAAAAAAAAAAAGACACATCTGCTTCAAATATACTTATCCTGCAATTGTATTGAATTGCTTTGTCGTTTTAAACCTTGCTTGATGCATCTGCCAAATGGAAAAAAAAAGAAAACAAAAAAGAAATGGAAATGCTTTGCAACTGTGTGTTTTGAATCCTACTGTGTAATTGAAATGCCTTCGCTAAAATCTTACTGAAGTTTAGCTTGAGATTGGAAATTTTTTAGTAAAAGGAATTTGAATTTCTTCATTTTGTGAAGACAAAGACACTGCTCTTTTCAATCAACTGGTTTTCCAATATGAAATAACATGCTTGCCTGGTCTCTGCCTTTTTCTGATCAACTATCGTAGACAAAATTTGTATGGAGTTGTGCATGAAGTGTGTGACATTGCTTGGACTTACTCAAAAATTTGACTTGTGGAATGGGAAGAGAAAGAGTGTGTTTTGATTTTTTGAGCGGATGTCCTTTGAATTGTATAATACATAACATAATAATATAATAATTTTAGGAAAGTAAAGAGTTTCCTTTTTTTGCCATCTCATTGTCTCATAATATTTGTCAGAGTACGGCCATCTTCTTTTATCTTTTTGACTTTCAATGACAGCTCCTATATCAACCCTGTCACTTGGATGATCGATGCAGATGACAGCTTTATTCACTTTCTCAGGCTTGTCAACCGTCCTTATTTTGTAGGGACAGTCCCTATTTTGTGATTTAATTAAAAAGGACAGTCCCTATTCTGCTTTATAATAATAAAAAAAAAAAAGTAAAAATTGGATGTTCAAAATTTGCGTTCGCGCACCTAGAGATCCAGTTGAAATTCAACTACAAAATGTCTGCTGTCTATTGATATGATAGACGTTTAGCAGGTATTATTATAATCACAGGCCACATTCTGTCACAGAGTATCCGATTTGCTTGAAACCTCGCCTCCTGATCTCCCGACCATTGAAATCTCCGGATAAAAGTATTGAAAAGGTCTAGTATAGATAGAAAATAAGGATTTCAAAGAAAAAAAAAGTTGTTCGCTAGGTCTATAGCAGTTCTATCGCCTGCAATCGAGCAGCTTATTTAGACTACTATGGGGGTGATATCCTTGCCCCTGCTTCAGGGAGGAGGGCAGGAATGGCAAAGGCCCCCATCCCTGCTTTATTCGGACTTCACCCCCCTGCATGTCCCTATTTCAATATTGAATTGGTTGGCAAGTCTTCTTTCTGTTGTTGTCAAAAGAAAGTTAGGAAATGGCTTACTTTTACCTAAAATAATGCCAGTATTCGTTTGAAAGAAACTTATAGAGTCAAATTATAACCTATACAATGAAACACTAAAAAGTACAAAGAATGCAAAATACTTAGGGTGTTAATATAGATAATAAACTACAATGAAAGACCAACACCATGCAACATTTTAGAAAGCTAATAGTCTATTAGCAGTCTTAAAACGTAAAATCAATGACTGCCTACAACATGTCAAGGATAAATGCTTCAAAAACCTTTTTAAAACCAATGTTAGAATATGGAGTATGTGTATGGGATCCACATTGTCAAAACCAAATAGATGACTTAGAGAAAGTAAAAAAAATGCAGGTAGATTTGTAACCAATAACTATAACTATACAACAGACAACACAACAATAAACATGGATAAGTTACAGTGGATACCCCTCAAAGAACAAAGAGCTAGGAATAAAGTACCTATTCTTTTCAAATGAATTAATGGACAAGCAATATGAAAAATGGTCACACAAGATCTGGTGCTCAAACATTGACATTGTCTTCATCAAATGTAGATAGCCATTTAATTTATATTCATATTTCCTTAAAACATTCAAATTGTGGATAAACTCCCTACCAATGTAAAGTACAGTGTAAAGATACAGAAGAATTCAAGCAGAAACTTAAATGCACAACACTAATATCAAAATACTAGAATAATAAAGTACTTTAGCGCGTTGACAAGAATACTCAGCTTACTGAGTTTGTCAGCTATTATGTATTATGAAGATTAAGACTGAGATATTTACATGCATTTTGCTGGCATTTTAAAAAGAAATAAAAAAGAAGGGAAAAAAACAGAGAGATGTAAAATCAGATATGAACTTTGACTTATTATGAAATCCAAAAGAAATCTTTTCACCTTAGTTTCCTACAGAGACCAGGGCTTTGAAAATATTGGAAGTTGCCTCATTCAAGACAATGTTTTATTGATGCTCATTTGCCCCATTGTTGTAAATTTTGGACAAATTTGTTGAGCAAAGGAAATGATAGCATTTATATGGCACTTATTCCCCATTGTAAACAAGCTCAAAGCGCTTTTCAATACTCTTGTTGTCAAATGCAGAAGTTAGAAATATATAATGCATCTCCCTGTTGACATTCAAGATTCCTTCCGAACATTTGTTTTTTTTGGGGTTTTTTTTGTCCTTTCCTCACATATTATTCCTCCCATATTATCAGTCATCAAAACATTTTCACATAGTGATGCAATGTATATGATTACCGTTACCTTTTCTTCCCATCAATTCTGATACAATATATATTATTTGTATTGACTTGCATTAAAGTAAAGGCACTCCATTTTCACTAGGTAAACGTCTTTTGAATTGTAAGATAATGAAGGGGGAAAGCATTTGTTTAATGCTCAGCATTTGTTTAATGCTCAGTTTTTATTCAGCTAATTTTTCATTGTCACACACACTGTCCCTATGAATCATATCAACAATGTTCGTTGAAAATCATTTTGAAGTTTTTCTTTTACATTGTCAGATTAGTGCATTTCTAAAGTTATTCAGTTCATATTATTATTGATAACATAATATTTACAAGTATACATACAGTAGAAGCTGGTGCTAGTATAGCTTTGTGGAAATTCTCGTCTGTTCAATATTTGCTCTTCACTTGTCTGTCTTTCCTGCTTTCCTGTTCACCTGAGATGGCCTCATAGAGTTGATATGGACACATACCTTAAAGCAATCAAATAGGAGCTAGTGTCTGTCACTTGTATTCATCATGTTTTGTTTGTTTATTTGAATTAAGTATTTGAAGATTGTCCATTTACTGCATTGCTGAATATTAATGGACTAATCCTACGTCTGGAAACTTGTTTTTATTTTCATGCCACATCACCTCACCCTTTATCTCAATGTTATGTTCTATTTAATTTCTTGGGAACTTTAATTAAAAGGCATGCATTTTTCATCAATATCAGTATCAGTGATTTTATCATATCCGTAAAAAAATTGAAAAAAATATAAATTTCTTCTAAAAACATCATTCTATCTTTCAAACTTGTTAATATAACACTCGATAAAGTCATTATGAAGTTATTAAAAAAGGAAGGTTTAGAGGGAGTGAAATTGTGCCAGGATGGTTTATTTTTCTTTGCTCATTTATTGCCAGTGTTAGAAAGAGTGTGCTCATAAATATTGTAATTTTTGTGTGTTTTTTTTTGTTTTTTTGTTTTTTGTTTTTTGTTTGAAATGACTGATAGGCCTAGTCACTGACATCTGCTGGATCAAATTTTGCTCTCATTAGAATCTACAAGACACCAACCAGTATGTGAAGAGTGAACTGGATTCTCTTGAATATGAACAGTTGCAAATTGACACAGAGGCTTCCCAGTTGGAAGCTAAACTGAGAAAGGTTATGGAAAAAGGTAAGAAATACATCATAGTTCTTCTCTGTAATAAGTTTCCCTTGGTACTCCCTTAATTTTCCCCACTGTCAAAAAAAAACAAAAAGAAAAAAAAACAACAAAAAAACAACAACAACAAAACAACAACAACAACAGCAGCAGCAGCAGCTACAAAAAGAACAACAGCAGCAACCTCACTGAAAACAGCAACAGCAACAACTCCTAAAAACAACAACAGCAACAACGAAACAAGCATCAACAGGTAAATTCCACAAACAAAATGAAAAGAAGAGAGCAATAAGAAAAAAAACCCAACAAACAATACTCAACCCATAACAAAATAAAGCTACAATAGTGAAAAACATCCCCACTCCTCGCTCACCATCTTCCTCCTTTAAATAAAATAACTAAAGCAAATAAGCCAAAACAACAGCAATAAAAAAACAGACAAACCTCAAAAGACAATTCATTGATGGGTCGTTTCATTCAAGGATTTATAGGTTTTGTTTCGTTGTACAATCTCATAGAACAAATGCACAGTGATCTCCCTTCCCTCATAAGTACCTGGCCATTTTTTAAAAGTGGGTTTGATTTTTAATTATTGAATTGACCTGGTGAATATTACATTATACTGACTGTTGCAAATGATTTATTTTTGGCCAAACCTGAAAATTTATTATTTTGTTTTGTCTTTTTTTCAAAACCCAACATTGTTGGTGAGAATTGCCATGCAGAATTTCTTCGATCAACTCCCCAGCCTCCTTAATCATTCGAGAGTATGATCTGATTTCAGCATTTTTTTTGTTTTTTTTTATAGTTTTTTTGTTTTTGTTTTTTGTTTTTTACTGTAACTTTCCCTCTCTGTTCAACTCCAGGCAAGAACAAGGCACTAGAGGAGAAACTGATGAAAGAGTGGTTTCAACTGGTGAATAAGAAGAATGCTTTGATTCGACGCCAGATGCAGTTGAACATCCTGTGAGTACCCTGTGAATTTGTTTGGTTTCTCTTTAGACCTCATGACCCTA
>JBCJKF010109914.1:0-10303 GCA_039654545.1 Plocamopherus ceylonicus
CGGTGAGCACTGTACTAGTAAAGACTAATTACTCCACAGGGCATGCAAATTTTCATCAATACATTTTTTTCAGGCTTAAACTTAAAGATATTCATTTTTTTTCATCTAATGAGACAAACTACAGTAAATGAGGGGAGGAGATAAAATTAAACAGGGCACGGTATCTAGTATTTAGATATAGATCGTAGAAAAGGCTGCTGTTTTTTTATGTTGGTATCGATGAAGGATTATGCCAACTATTTCGCGCTCGATGCTCTAATTGTTACAGGTCAGAAAAAAGGGAAATGTGCAATTCTAGATTTGCATCTAGTAAACAGATGAAGATCAAATTGAACAGGGCACCGAATCTAAGTATTTAGATCTAGATCTAGATATTTACTGTCTACGATGCTTACCCAAGCAGCAGTTTTACTTTTTTGTGCCTGTGCGACTTGAGATCTAGAACTGACAAATTTTAATAATATGCTAATACAGGGCATAAGACTAAAAATATCAAGTACCAAATTTTCAATGAGATCTAGATCTAGCTAGAGATCTAAATCTACATCTTTGATCTAGATTTAGGCCTAGATTTAGCTCTAGAATAGAATGATAGATCTACAGCAGTCTAGATCTAGATCAAAGATGAAGATTTTGTGAAAATTTCATGGTCAAATGTCCATCTGTCTAGGAGGAGAAGTGACGCATTGTTTTCAAGTCTTATATTATATATAGATAATAATTAAAAGTTAAATTTTTGTGACGAATTAATCCTTTTTCATAAGTATTTACAGTGCACACCTGATATATCGACAATAAGAGAAAATCAATATAAAAGAAACCTATTTAAAATAAGATCTTTTTGTGTACAAGAGAGTTAACTACAAAAGAGTGGTTTTTGAGGCTTCAACCTTTGCACTTATCTCAACACTGAAATCTCTGTTGTCTCAACCTTAGTAACAAAATCGTCTGCTGTTTTCTAGAGGGATGCCACACTAGTTATAGACTTAATTGGCTTTTCCAGCTCACTTGTATTTGTATCATCTGAAAGTATGGTGGCACATCCTATGATGTCTCTGCCGTTTTGCAGAATCAACTGAACCCGGTATCGAAATCATGCCTTGATTTTTGTCTGTTATTTTATCCCATACCAACATCCTGTCATTTAGTAGTATAGGGCAAGACAAACGAAAAGACTGATTTGCCTTTCACTTTCACTCTCACTAAACCCACTTCCTTACTATCTAACCTGTCTAATCTGGGCGTAGAAGAATGTGACTGTGACAGTGGGAATTGGAAGCATCTGTAAGCACTGTTGAAGGGTGGGTAAGGGAAAGGGGGGTTATCTCTTTGTCCACAATAACCTTTGGTCCGTCTAGCTTGCTAATTTTGATCATTCACATGTCGATATATCAGATTCAAGATTGACAGGGTGTCGATAGAGAGGAAGGAACTTAGAAATAGTTAATATGGTAAAAAACCGGGCCATACAAGTCATGTCGATATAAGGGAAAAGTCGAAAGAAGCGATGTCGATATAAGGGAAAAGTCGAAAGAAGCGATGTCGATATAAGTGGTGCGCACTGTAATAAGAATTATAAGTAGAGATACATTTGTCATTTGGGAAAGACTTGCATCCATTGTGACATTCATTTAAAGGTAGATAATTTGCCCCCCCCCCCATAACGGATTACTGCACGCTGGTTTCCTGTACTATACGTATTATTGCATGCTGCTGCCTGGTTACCAAATTTTTTCTATTAAATAAGTCCCTGAAACTGCACGCCAGGCATGCATTACTGCACATTATTTCTTGTCCGTTGTAATAAAAAAATAAAAATAAATAAATGAATAAAAAATTATAAAAACGACCGAAAAGTAAAATATTAAATTGTTCTGTTAAGATCTCAAATGCAAAGAACCCCCCACGTAAAAAGACAATGGGAATAACGGAGGGCAGGGAAGGACGTGTGTGTGTGTGTGGAGAAAGTGTAACTTGTAGATACGCTGCAACACACATCATAACCTCAAGTGCACCATCAAATTCCATGCCCATTATGACAACAGCAGCAGTGATGCGACGGTGCACGATTTGAACTGGTGGCGGGGTGGACGGGGCATCGAGGTCACTGTGTCATGCCAAGTCTTCATGCAAAACGATATTGGGTGTAGTGTAATAATTACACTACACCCACTATCGTTTTTTTCACATTGTGGGGTGGGGTGACGTGTGTGATTTATGATTGGTCCTCAAGCAACAAATGATGGAACCAAGGTAAAAGGTTAAAGGTTATGAAAGTGCATGGTTGACTTTGTTTCACTCTATCAAATAATATTTTTATCGTTTCTATTGAATCTGCATACTCATACTCATACGACACTTGATTCCTGCAACATCGCATTCCTGCACGCTTTTTGGTTACTCCTGTGAGCGTGCAGGAATCCAGCGAGTACTGTATTTACTTTAATATGAGGGCATAAAAAAGGGCAAAATAAGATGTAATAGAAACAATCATCAACTCTCAAGGCAGATGGAAATATAAAATGAGATGTGCAGATTAATACATTTATTATAGTAATTTCACTGTGGACATATTTCTGATACTTGAACAATCTGTTTTCCCAGGTTTCCACCCTTCATCATAGATACAAATGCCTTCCCACAATTTTCAAGTCCCTTTTCAATTGTTTCTTTAACCTGAAAAAAAAAATCAACGACAACAAATTTACATTTAGATAATTATAGAGGCAAGCAACTACAACAATTACACAGCAAACTGAAGAAACAAAATAGTTTCTTTGACAACCTGTAAGAGAACTTTACGTTTGTCATTATGATACATCAGCAGATGCATTTAAAATATTAAACATCACAAAGCTTGAGGTCTGATCACCTATTTATTATGAATGACATTAATGACATAATCATTGAAGGACATTATGTACACTTTTTATTCTGGGCATCAGTTTAATAAGAATCTCAAGGAGAAAATTCAATACATTAAGGTGAATGTAAAAAAAAATTCTTAAAGATATGAAGGAGCTGACTCGCCGAGACATTTACGGTATAGACAATTGTTGCAATTTTGTAATTGATTCTTTGTTCAATGGGAAGCCAGTGCAACTCTCTCAAAAGTGGTTTGGCTTCGTCAGATTGTACAACTTGAAGGGGCTTTAATCTCTCGGCAGGTATACCAAAAAGGAGAGAGTTAACATAGTCTAAATTAGAACAATGATGATAGAAGTTTTTTAGTGTAGCCTCTTTGGAAATGTAATCTCTTATGCTGCTTATTTGCTAAAGATCGGAAAAGAGTTTTTTTTAATGAGAGTGCTGACCTGATCTTCCATGGACAAATCAGAATCTAGGATGACCCCAGGATTTCTGACATTTCCAGCAAAATAAATTTCAATTTCTTAAACTTTCATGCTCAACTGTGTTAATTTATTCTCAGGCGTTTGTACCATAAATCAGAGTGAAAAATCCACAGTTTAAAAGTAAAGAAAAATAATAAGACAAAACAGTAAGATTGATATTTAAAACATTGTTTGCCAAATGCATTCAAACATTCACCTTAATTTTGCCTGACATGTAGAGCTCTGCAAGTCTTAGCAAAGCTGAATCGAACTGGTCTTGGTAATGAAGGACAAGATATCTCTCCCTGGTCAGATGAAAAACAGCACAAATATATTTGTACGTCTCAATAATGTGACTGCTCTAACTATCTGGTCTGCCAGCGATAACGTGTCCATTTCCTACCAACAGAATCCAAAAAGGGAAGTTAGCTCTCACTACCCGTGTCCATTCTAATCTTATTAGGGTATAGTGGGCTTCCGATGAACACATAACTTTTTGTCTCTTGTAAATGAATAGATCTAGTTTTCCCTCAGCTATTTCTAGATGTAGACACATGCTCGATTTAAGAGGATAATCGATTAGATCTAGAGCTAGCTCTATAATATTGATGTTACATCTACGAAATTATGACAATCCCATAAATTGTTCTTTTTTCAGATTTTGGATTTAAATAGAAGGCTTACTATTAATTAGACAACTCTGCCCCGCCCGTCCTCCTACAGCCTTAAAGACAGCTCCAACTTTTAGCACTGTAAATAATAACAATGAAATAGGAAAATACATAGAAAATCCCCCAAAGACACAAAAAGATACAGTGATAAGATCAAGATAGAGACCCTAAATTCTCAAAGTGTTTAAGCCATGAAAATAAATTGTCAGTGGAACAACGAACAGTCAGACATGATTCAGATGTTATACTAGCAATAGAGACATACCTTGATGATACTATTGACAGCAATGTTTTCCCAGAACAATACTTGACAACACCACCATACCGAAAAGACAGAAAACTATATCAAAGAATGTGCTTACTGATGTTAAAAACCATCTCATTTCAGTGGACAAAGAAGTAGACACAGATTATGAAATAATATGGTCCAAAGTCTCCCTGAGAGAAGGAAATGTTTGTATCAGCTGTTTCTATCATTAGCCTTCGAGTCATGTAACAATGATTGACCAACTAAATACTTCACTCACAAAATTTAATGATGGTGGATAAAACACGCTAAAAACCATCATCACAGCAGGTGATTTTAACCTAATCTTACAGACATAAACTGGGATGACATGACAATCAAACCAAACCCCTACTATAGCAAAGAAATACATGTATGCCAAAGGATGATGGAAGTGTCATTTAACTTATACCTTACCCAAGTGGTCAAAGAAAAGACAAGAGGGGACAGCATTCTTGACTTGGTCTTTACAACCAGCCTAGACATGAGCAAACCTTCCATATGCTCTGGCATGAGCAACCACAGCATAGTATATGTGAGGTGAGAGCAACACTTGAAAAACGACTGAAGATTCCACAAACAGAATATCTTGTTAGCACTGCAAGGTGGCTTTCACATGCTCTCACTATTTTTTAAATTTGTACCGCTTTCACGATTTCTGTGGAGATAAATTTTTACCTGTTCTAAATTGGATTTTAATTTTTAATACTGAGGTGCATATTTTAGCTGAAAAATTGTGCTTTTAGACAAGGTATAAGATTTTTTAAATTTAACAAACTATGAGCAAGCTTTTGACCAGCCATCACAAGTTTGTAATTCACATTCATATCATGATTACATTTTAAAGTACAGGGCAATGATGCTGCCTTTACCACAACACAAAGTAAATTTGTTTGAAGAACTGAAGCTATTTCGGTCAAGGAAAACAAAAAGAGGGAAGAAAGGGGGGGAGAAAACAACAGAGTACAGTTGACAACATACCATAACAAGTCAGGCAACGTCCACCTTTCAATTACTACACACCAAGGCCGCCCTCTTGCAGAACTGTAATCAACAAAGTTGATCAACCAAATAGCAACATTGACATCATACAACACAAAACATAACTTTTAATATCAAAGGGTCATATCTAATTCATTCTGTGGCAGAGCAAAGCAAAATACACTCACAGATACAAAACACAAACTAAGAATAATTAATCTCAACTGTTGAAGCCTAATAAGCATTGAAAAGAAGTTGAAACTTGAACGAACAAATAATAGAAACTCATAAACCCAATGTCATCCTCGCCACCGAGACAATTTCAATACTGAAATTGACAACAAAACAATATTCAATAATGAATGTCTAAACCCACCCCCACATCGGAAAGATCAAAACCTTGGAGAGGGCGGAGTACTCATCGTAATGAAAAATGACTTAATAGCAATCGAAAAAGACACAAGCAAAATATCAAATTACGTGGACCAAATTGTCCCTCGCTGAAGGTGACATACATGTGGCAAGCTTTTACAGACAACCATCAAGTTGAGTTTCAGTCATGAAAGAGCTCCATAAATCCATTAAAATAATACATAATAAATGAAGTAACCCACATATTGTAGTTGGGTAATTTTAATCTTCATGACAAAGAATGGAAAAAAAAATAATTAAGGAACACCAGCAATACGGCAAAACAGTTTATGAAAAAATGTTACAAATCGGGCATGATTTCAACCTTACACAAATTATAAACCAGCCTACAGGACAAAATAACATACTAATACTAGACATAATATTGAGAAACTCACCTGATCTAGTGTCAACAGCAGATATCATACCAGGTATGAGCGACCATGACGCAGTTATGATTTTAAGTGAAGGCAAAATTTCAAAAAATAAGTAAACCACCACGGACAGTATATCAATTTAAAAAAGGAAACATGGCTGCCATAAAGGATCACCTGAGAGTCAATTTTCAAGAATTTAAATTGAAAGCATAGAAAAGTGATGCTCATACAAATTGGATCAGTATAAAAAATCTCATTGAGACAGTTAATTCCCATATCCCAAAGAAAACCACCAAAAATCAAAATCTCAAGCCATGAATATCATCAGAAATCCAAAAGCTCATTAGACAAAAACAGAGATGCTACAACAATGCCAAATGAAACAACAGAGAAGATGATTGGTGAAAATTCCATGAATGCTGTCAAATTGTTTACAAAGAACTAAGAAAATCTCACCAAACGTACATGAACGATCTTTTAGAAGATGATAATGGGCACAGCAAAGGGATGATAAAGCGTTTCTGGGGATATGTGGAATCAAAACAAAAAGATGCCACAGGAATAAGTATACTGCAACGACCAGATGGATTGGGACTGAAGCAACTGATAGTAAAGAGAAAGCAAATATGATAAATAATAAGTACCAGAGCGTTTTCACCCAAAAAGATCCTGAGTTGCCAAGTCTAGAAGCAAGCAACATCTATATGCTACCAAAAATTGAAATATCTATCTGTGGCATAATAAAAAAGCCAGTCACGGCTCCATCCTTAGGGCAGGGTGGGCTCTAGAGCCCACCCAGATATTTTTCAGTCTCTCTGGATATGATTCTCCTGTAAGAGATGAAATTAGCCTTGGGGCTCTTCTCTGTCCATCCTCGATTTCTTGGCAGAGATATTTAAATTGGGGATGCCAAGCTGACTGTCCTTACTCTAAGATAGGTCTGACAATTGCTTTGAAGTCTCATTCTTCGTCTTGGTCTTCATAACAGCTGACAAACTCAGATAGCTGAGTATTTTTGACAGCAAATCTACTTGCATTTTTGGAGGGTACTTTTTCCATATCATCTATTTGGTTTTGGCTATGTGGATCCCATACGCATCCTCCATATTCTAAGGTTGGTTTTTATTACTAAGATTGGTTTTACAAAGGTTTTGAAGCATTTATCCTTGACATCTTGTGGGCAGTCATTGTGATTAATGTTACCCTTTCAGAATGCTAATAGGCTACTTGCTTTCATACATATTGCATGGTGCTGGTCTTTCCATTGCAGTTTATTATCTATAATAACACTAAAGTATTTTGCATTCTTTGTAGTTTTTAGTGTTTGATTGTGTAGGTTACAGTTTGATTCTATAAGTTTCTTTTTATTGGTTATTTTGAGAACTTGACATTTTTCTCGGTGAAATTCCATTGTCCAATCTTTTTCCCATTGTTGGAGTGAGTTTAGGTTTTTTTTTTAGTATTTGACTGTCATTTACATTCTTTATTTCTCTGTAAATTAAGCTATCATCTGCAAATAGTCACATTTTGGTCCCTGTTGTAAGATTAAGACCAATATCATTTATATTTATGAAAAAGTAGAGTTGGCCTAAAACTGTACCCGGTGGTACTCCTAAAAGAACTGGTTCAGGGTATGACTCTATACCTTCTGCAGTGACTTTTCGAGTTCTACCTAAATAAGAAATGATTCAGTCTAATTTAAAATTTTATCCTGTACACTGTATCATTTAAGCTTTGTTATGCCAATGTGTGTAATACTTACTCTTCCTGCATTCTATTTTTAGAATGCAAATCAATTCAGCCGTGCAAGTTTATTATCTTTGCCAATTATCTTCTTTAGTTATCGCCTTCTTATGCTTAATAGTATGTTATGTACCTGATTATGTATGTGAGATTGTACTTGCACATGTTTATTGTTTTATTTCATAAACCATGTCATTTAGACACACTAACGTAGTAGGGGTTTTATTTTAAAGTTTTAATAATAGCCCCTGATGGTCTACTTTGTCGAATGCCTTTGAGAAATCTAAAAGAATAGCATCTATTTGTCCTTTCCTATTTAAGAAGTTGCTAAAATCATTAATACAGGAGAACCTCTTAATAACGACCACCCTTGGGAAAACGAAAAATGGTTGTTGTCATGGGGTGGTCTTTCTTGAGGGTGGAATAATTTTAGAATTATTATATCTGCTTTGATTCAATTGTTTAGTTGGGCTAGTGACGGTACCTTTCTTATTAGACTTGGGAAATTTAATACTAAGCATTTTAAGTTATTTTTCTTGGCATCTGTCCTTGGACTTTTGGGATTGTCACAGCTAGGGTTAATTTTATGATGGTTTTTATCTTGTGTTGACAAGTTTAAATTTTGATGTTCCACTTTGCTGATCTTCAGATTTCTTTGTAGTGTTTCGTTTTGGAGCCTTTTTAAATATATTATGTTTACTCTGTTTTGCTTTAGGTGTAGAAACAGTAATGGGTTTTAAGTTGTCCAAGTAAAGACTTTCCAAGATGTCATATGTGTTATATCTGTTATTAGTAGAGGCTTTACTGTGACCATTATGATTTAAAGTTTATCCAGTTGTTTTTAGATTCTCTTCATTTAATGTTAGATGTACATTCAACGAGAGCTACTGAGAGCTGCTTATGGAACAAATGTTCACAGTGCCACCTGGTACCTAGGAGTACCAACAAAAAATAGTTATGCACCATAAAATGGACATGTTACTAAGAGAAAATAGGAAAGCAACTTTTTATTGAGTCCAGTCACGTCAGTGAGTCTTACATATTTATTCATCCTAAGAGTACAAGCTGATTATTTCTTTATCATTTATGAAAAACACTTAATTTACTAATTTTTAACACTTTTAATGAAGTCATTGACTGAAAAAAAAAACAACAACCAAAAAACAACAACAATATCATACTAGTCACAATGTCCTTATATAAGAAGTTATCTGACCTTGCATTGAAACACTTCATGATTTATAATCTTACCGTGTAATATTCCTTTCCTTTAAAATTGCTGAAAGATCATCTGAGATCGGAGGTGGATAGGGCACATTCTTGTTATAAACTGCAATTTGTCCACAAAGAATGACATGCCCGTCTTGGTTCATCTGAAGTTTCAATAAATGTCATCATCAGCTTTAAGAGAAATTTGATGTACTCAGTAAAATATAAAGAAGATTCACTCTCTTGAATCCACACTCATGCTTACCAATCTCACCTTAAGATGGGTAAAACAATATCACTGCTAAAACTACTTTTAAAAAAGTTTATTATTAAAAAATGAAACCACAAAGGAAAAAAATTAGCACCCTAAACACCAACAGGAGGCAAAGAGAAATCTGATATGAATTTCAGCAATAGCCTCACTTGGAAATCAAAATTCAAGTACTCAAACTGTTATTTTTTTTAGCCAAATGAATATAAAAAAAAGGAACGTGTGGCACAAATATGGTAATGAAATGGGTAGAGAATGTTCATTTTTAAACCAAACAGAAAGAAGAAACCAACTTACAGCACTGGATATGTTAATATCTTACACTGGCAGATCAAAAATGAAAAAAATAAAATAAATGTTATGCTTAATCATTACCTGTCGAATGACATCTTCACTGATATCTCCACCAACATTATCAAAATATATGTCAATCCCATTAGGACAAATTTCCCTCAATCTTTCAGATACTCGCTCAGTTTTATAGTTTATGGCAGCATCAAAGTTGAGATCATCAAGTAGCACTTTACATTTGTTATCACTTCCGCATATGCCCACCACTTGGCCACAGCCTTCAGCTTTGGCAATCTGGCAGTAATGAGAGGGCAGATGTTTTTCTTAGTGTTGAGAATATAGCAACATTATCATCAGCATTGGAAACATGACAATAAACAAAAGAAACATTTCAGCAGCACAAGATACATCAAAATTATTGTTGGAACTTAACCTACAGTAGAACCCGCTTAAGTTGACATTGCTGGGACTTTCGAAATCACGTCGTCTTAAGAGAAAGTCGACATAAGAGATTGCAGAAGATTTGAAGGGGAAAAGAAGAAACCATTTTAGTTTACCCAATAATACATGCAATAGGCTTGGAAAAGCTCGTGTGATGGGCTTGCGAAGCACACAACACACACTAGATCTACACACACCAACTCTATAGCCTACTACAGTGCTCACCGCTTATAAGAACGCCTCAAATCAGGAGCTCAGGTGTTCTTATATCCGATGTGTTCTTATAACCA
>JBCJKF010110025.1:0-10303 GCA_039654545.1 Plocamopherus ceylonicus
TCTCTCTCTCTCTCTCTCTCTCTCTCTCTCTCTCTCTCTCTCTCTCTCTCTCTCTCACACACACACACACACAAACAGACACACAGATATCATAGATGACAAAGCACTCTTTCATGGTCTTGATAAAGTTCCTGAGAATTTTTGAGAAGTCGCCAAAAAAGATTTTACTTTTCTGCCTCAAGTATTAAAGGTCCACTTTTTAAACAGACAATTATAACGATGACTCAAGTCTATTGAAATAATTTGAAGGAGGAAATCTGATGCATACTCAGAAAACTCCTGAAAACAACAACGGTTTGGAAATAATTTCTTAAGAATGAAGACAATAAAAAGAGCTATTAGTTTTTTATCCTCATTGAATAGCTAAGTGACCCTTACGCGTTTCCTTTACATAACAGGGAAGTTCGTTTTGCATGTGACAATTTATGGTTTTTCCTTACAATTGTAGATGGAACATATTACAGTTATTATTTTATCTTAGCATAGTAATAATTAAAACGTTTCTAAGTGGTAATATGATGTTCAGTGTTAATGGCATTTTTATCTTTATCTTAGTCTTATCTTAACAGATTCAAGACCAGTGACAAATCTCCCATTAAACCAAGACAAAGTAAACACGTTCATCATTCTTTATGCTATTTATACAAGCAAATAGATATGCAGATAATGGAGATCTAGATATCATTGTCTTGTCATCGTATACTGATGTCTTTTTAACTCTGATAGCATGCTGTCACAAATTCAAGCATCCACCACAAGCTAAATTCAGGCTAATCCTGGCAAGTTGCCGTCAGCCAGACAAAAACAAACAAAAGCAAAAAACAAACAAACAAACAAAACAAAACAAAACAAAACAAAAACAAACAAACAAACAAAAACAAAACAAAACAAAACAAAACAAAACCAAAACAAAACAAAACAAACAAAACCAAACCAACAACAACAACAACAACAAAGCAAAGAATAAACCCAAAAAACCAAAATAATAAAAAACCCAAAACAAAACAAAAAAACCCACACACAATAAAACACAAACAAAACAAAGCAAGAATCTAAAACAACATAAAAAGACAAAAAACGAAACAAAACAAACAAACAGCAACAACAACAACAAACAACAACAACAACAAAATAATAAATTACCAAGTCCAGACATCTAAGAACATTTTCTTATCTATAGTCAAAAAGAAAAAAAAGCCTTTTTGCTTTGACTTTCGTGATAAAACTTGCCGATTAAGGGTTGCAGAATTGAAATTATTTCAAAAATCAACCTTTTAAATCCAGATGTCATCAGGTCCCTACCGCAAAGAGGAAACGTAATGCCAGGACCAGCATAGCCATCAGTGTGCCCATATCTGGAAGCGTAACATTGTTCAGAGAAAAATCAGCAGACACCAAAATCGAAAGGATAGTAAATATATAGTAGCATACTAAACACATTGATAAAAATTTAATAGTCAATTCTATAAACATACTGATGGCAATTCAAGGTTGAATAGATGTCAAGCCCCATTTACCGATCAGCGTGATCTTTAGATCTTTAGATCGCGCAGCTCTATTAATTTTCGGAAATAATCCATAGATTGCGCGCCCATCTCAAGATGGTCGCGCTTTCTGCGGATCGTCATATGGGTTTGCGCCATCTTAAGATCGCGCTGATCGGTAAATGGCGCTTGACATAGACACAAATATGTGATAGACCATAAAAAGGCACATAAATACACAAAGGACAGGCTGAATCCATAGTCTGTGCTAGTTGGTTCAGATATCTCCTAACTTCAATCAAATGACAGCAAAGTGCCAACTGCCTTGTCGTTGTCCTGACCAAAAGTCTTGCGAGACCCACTCTCAGTCAACTTCTACAAGGAATGTTCACGCCGACCAGAAGGGTTACCCATCCACAGACGCACAGTGTCTGTCCCCTCACCTTTCAGTGACCCGAAAAACCGACTACTCAATCATACCGTGCTACCTCCACAGCCAACCTTGACCTTCGTAACTCCCTAACCAAGGTCACGGAGAGACCTAGAAGCCAGACATCCATATTCGACGTGTCTCATTGCTTTTACCCATGTCTGTAGCAGCTCAACATTTTGGGATAACAAAGATGGAAACCATATTGAAAGTCAAAAGTAGTGCTTGGCAGCTATAACACCGTTTTCATCCTCGGCAATTTTTCCTTTTCTTTTTACACGTAACTTATTCTTCCTTCTTCCATTTCATTATTTTGCAAATGCCATGGCTTTTTTGTTTAGTGTTTCAGTTATTGTTGTTTACTTGTTTTTTTTGTTTCGTTGTTTGTGGGCTGTTGTTGTTTGTTTGTTGTTGTTTGGGGGGGGGGGTCATCATTGTTTTCATTTTGACATATTCCATTTTCTTTCAAATTTTCGATATTTTCTACCTTTTTCACCTGTCTGTTGTCTTTTCCTTTTCCTCCTCTTCCCTTTTCTGGAGGTGGTTCGACAACTTTGCCCACCCTCCAACAGTCTATCCTTCGACGTTGAGCTCATTGCACGGACTGGAAAAGCAGTAACTCCGCCTGCAATGGCTCCCCTAGCAAAGAAGGTGTGGAACAATGCATTACTAACAATCAACACAAGTATCCATATTACTGTGCACCCAGCTCTCGTTTTCAGGACCCTGCTTCATGGAAATGAATCATGGACTGCTCGTGCCGAGAAACGCCCACCATATGCGCTGCTTCAGACGACTTCTTGGCATCGTCTGGCAGTACCATGTCACAAACAAAGATGTCCTAGCCCAGGCTGGTGTGCCAAGCTTGTTTGCTACCTTACTCAAGCGACTGCAATGGCTAGTCACGTCTGCTGCATACAAAGGAAGTTTTGTATGAAGAACATGACATAGGAACATAACCCACTGGGTTTGCAAACTTAGCAACGGTTCTTTGGTCACCATAATATGGGGTATTTTCTTAAAATCCTCTGAAGACAATCCAGAGGCTATGTGATGATGACAATGCATTAGGTCACGATTTGTTGGCGGACTGAATTATAAAGTATTAACCCAAGCCTTTTCGTACATGCAAGATCAACACAGTGGTTTCAAAAGCCTGTTATTCTCCTCAGTCCATCAATAAAACAATCGTGAAAATTCTTTTCAATTCCAAGGTTTTGTCTGTTGGAGAGGAAAGTCATTTTTTTTATCAACGAACCTCAAGAAAGTTGCCGCCTTAGTTTCAAAATCGGTCGCAAATGGGAACCACTTTTACACCGATTCAGAAGAAGGACATGCTTGGAAAGTCAAAATCAGTAAGACTGAATATTACTGAGAATTATTGATCATGTCCTGAATTTGCAGATCTTAAAAGGCAAGTACATGAAGTACTTGAAAACGCTACATCAAGCCCCGAGGAGCAAGTATATCACCTGTCACACTGAAATTGATTCATGAATTCTGTTGAGAAAAATCAACCAAAGACTATCTAAAAATTTGAAAGTTTCATGATATAAAAGTTTCAGAATTGGATAGACGGCTGCCAAGAGCTGGCTTAGTAGGGAAAAAACAATAGGTCTAAAGAGACAATTGGCTGAGAAGAATGAAGCAAAGTTATATGAGAAAAGTAACAGAAAAAAATGAATTAACGTGATACCATTCACTAAGGATCACACAGAAGTTCCCAAATATAAGGTAGGAACGGGAGGTGTTAGGTACATTTTTTCGGTCCCTAGATTTATTAGACCTCTTTAAAGTAAGTTAAAATACGTTAATAAATCCCAAGCCATTATATTTTTATATTTTCCATATCTATGACTAAGGTTAATCATAATATTGTATAATTTACATGTACATGTATGAATATTATTGAAAGACTGCTAAATAATATAAAAAACAAAACAAAACGTATTGTTGTATGTCCACTTAATTCTTGTAGTCGGATTTCGTATTCAATTGTATAAAAGAGAATGCAGACATGTTTGAAAATATGCCAAAACAAAACAGATTTTCTGAGAAAGGTCAGCCATAGGTCTTATGAAATAATTGCACTAAATTGCGATATGAAAAAATCCCAGCTTTCCTTATAAAGGGCCTGGATATACTGGGATGTTCATGACAATCAATGGTATCTCTTTGATCACATATGGGTATACAGAGGCGTGAAATTTGAGCAAAAGTTCATCGTAATATACAAAATGTCAGTTATAAACCATCTAGACATCTGTGGTAACATCTCAATTTTCCTTTGAAGGGGCATGGATATACTGAGATGCCAGGCGTATATATCAAATAATGTCAAAATATATATTTGTCGTTTCACAAACGATTATCTTGAATAATATGATGCAGGAATTTCTCAGCTTTCCTTAGAAAGGGTGTGGATATACTGAGATACAAGATAGCACAGAAGACAAAATGCAATAAACTAAAATTATAACTGATGTATGCTTTTCGACTAAGAGAATGTTTGATCAAAGACCTCATTCACAGCGTATTTCAGTGCTCACAAAAGGCAGACATTGACATCCGAAAGTTAGGTCTGTGTGTGTGTGTGTGTGTGTGTGTGTGTGTGTTTATGAATTATACTTAAGTTTACCTTCTAGTTATAATGTACACATGAAGAATAGCCTTACACATGAAGTTCCTACAATGGCAATGCTGGTAAAAGTATCAGATGGGCTCGATAAAACACGAAACAAACGGTCTTTCAAAAGGAATCGTTTAGAGATACATTATGAATGACTAGAGTCAGGGATGTGAAAATATCAATATAGAATTGGCCCAAAATCCATGATAAACAGCCATAAAAAAAGGATTCATAAGTCACGGCGAGACATCCTCTTGGAATAAGGACATTTAATGATGGGTATAATGGGAGAAACAAACAAAAAGGGTCGGTTCTTGCATTGACAAATTAGATATGGGGCAGGAATGAGTGTGTGGGAAGCATAAAATTGATTGCTTGTAGCTCGTTAGCCATTATCTGAAAGGTCAAACATTAAAGTGGTGGAAATTATCACAAGATCACAGGAAGTGGCTCTAACATCTACAGGCCAAAAAGATTTGATCTGTGTGTCATTCGTCATTACAGGAAGGAAAACACAACTTAAAATGGGATGTGTTTATTTTGTTTGTTTCTTTGAGATAATATAGCCCAGTACATCCATAGAGGATGATCCCAGGGCTTTCTCTTTAGAGTAATCAGATAGCGGGATTATTAGAATTATTTATCGTAAAAATGTGTTAAATATGAAAGAAAGTTGTATAAGGCTTCTTTTAAAACATTGGTATATTTACAGTTTATATAAAAAAAAAGAAGTTAATGAGTTTAAGAAAACTCAGAATGTTCTTTTGATTGATGTTTGGAAATAATTTATAGAAGTTATCTTGTTTGTAGAATGACACTCTAATTTGCTTCAGGTTATTGCATTTAAGTAGTATAATATTTTATACTTAAATTCTGACCACGGAGCGGACACGTTGGTGGTGATTCGTTCTTCAGAAGAAAAGAGTGGGTTAACCATGTATGTCCGATTCGAAGTCGGCTCATAATGCTGTCGTCCTTATGATTTAAGCCTTGGCAAGTTATCTTTTAAATTTGGGATAATATCATGTAATTTGTTGTTTGTTTCCTGATCATAATCTTGTTGCCAAATCTTGTTCATGTATTTTTTTATTTATTAATTGTTTAAAATCAGAAAACATTAGTGTTTTTTCTTAATATTATTTAAAAATACAGACTTTGCCATCTTGTCAGCTGTTTCACATCCCTTTATGCCAACATGGCCAGGGATCCAGGCGAAGCAAATTATGCACTTCCCACCTATTGCTTCAATTCTTTTTATAATTTTGCTAATAGTGTTGTTGGCTCTGGCGGAGTTTGAAAGTGCTTGCAGAGCCGACAAAGAAACGGTGTAGATAACATAGTTTTTATTGTTATCTTTGCAGTTGATGGTATTTAAAGCCATTAGAAACCCCATGAGTTCGGCGTTGAATATCGAGGTACTATCTTTACGTCGCATCTGACAAGATTTGTCAGGGCTTTTAGGGTAGTTAACGGCAGCTCCTTTTTTTTTTCTTCTTGTTTAGATCCATCTGGCACATTTCTTGAAAGTTTCGATATTGTTCTTTCCTGATAAGAAATTCTTGTTAGTAAATGATGTTATTAGTTTCGTCTTTTTTGAATTTTTGGAACGATAGATCAATCGAAATGTCGGTTTGTTCCATGGTGGTGGTATCTCCTGTTTTCTTTTATCTATGTCTGATAGACAAATGTCTGACTGAGAGACGTGGTGGCGGGTTCTTACTCCGAAAGGTGGGGCTTTTCGAGATGTTTCAAAAATTTCGACTGGTCCTTTGAAAACACAATTTAATACGTCGGTGAGCCAGTGACGGTTCGTTGGCCTCAGCGTATTAACTCTTTATCGCTGACGTTCTGAAAGCTCCAAGTGCGATCCGAAGACCTTGATGGTGTATTGTGTCAAGAAGTTTCAGAGCATAATTAAGTTGCAGAACCGTACACGATGCTGTCATAATCACATTTGGATCGGATCAAAATACGGTGCAAAACGAAGAAGAGTCGTTTTGTTCGCACCCCAGTCCGTATGGCCAACTACTCGAAGGATATCTAAGGCCTTTTGAAAACGCAAGCTTAATTCCTTTATATGTGGGATGAAAGTGAGCCTATTGTCAAAAGTAAGTCCCAAAAATGTGGCTGTGGGAGGGACTTTGATGTTCTTGTTATTTAATATGATGGTAGGTTCTTTATGGAGGTTTCTTTGTCTATGAAAATGGACACATACAGTTTTTTCGGTGGAGAATTTGAAACCAATTTGCGTGACCCATAGTTGGGCTTGGTCCACACAAAGCTGCACACATCTTTCCATATTTGCCTTCAATATAAATTGCAAAGTCATCCACAAAAAGAGAAGTGTTGGCATTTGCCGCTACAGATTCGAAAATGTTGTTGAGTTTCATGTTCAATAGAATAGGTGAGGGACACCGGCTTCTTGACAGAAAGGGTCTGAAAGGGTCTGATTAATTTTAATGTGAATATTCGGTCGGAAAGGATGTTTTTGATGTAAAGAGGTCGTCTACCTGACGCGTAGAGATCATGGAGATCTGTGAGGATTCCATGTCCCCAGGTAGTGTCGCAAGCTTTTTCAAGGTAAAAAAAAAAGGTGGCAATAACTTGATTTTCGCGAGCGAAAGCCTCGCAAATACAACTTTCAAGTCGAGCCAGATGGTCAACGATGCTATAGTTGTTTTTTTTTTCGAAAACCACATTGGACTTTGGCCAAACTTTTTTGGGTTTTTAAGATCCAGACCAGACGATGGTTGACTATCCGTTCAAACAACAGCGACTGCAAAAACATGATTAAGGACAAACTCATTAATGGCTTGTCAGACGACAACATCCGGCCACAAGTCTTCGGCCAATCAAACCAGAATAAGTCCTTTGAAGATACTGTCCGGTACGTTGAAGCAAAAGAAAGCGGAAAACGGTCTGCCAGCAGACTTAAACGACAGTCCCCAATCTCATCTGCCGATGCTAGAATTACATATAAAAGCACTGAAAGGAGGCGCAACCACCCCGTGACACCAGATAAGCGACCCAATGCAACACCAGGCAGATATTGCGGAGAAACTGGCCATAGTGCGAGGATACAGAACCGGACTTCAATCACACATGTGCCAAATGTAACATTCTCCACCACCATGAGACCGTGTGTTGTTAATCACGAGAACCTCAAAAAATCAACACACCTCGCTCGGACAATCATACAACTGCTGTTTTTGACGCATTTGCTACATGGAAAATGACCCCCCTCTCCCCCCCCCCCCCCATCACCAGGAGTCGTCAGCTAACAGGATCACATAAGATCATCAAATTTATGATTCACTGTGTGATGTTTGGAAAAAGCGATCATCTCACCCTCAACCGACTTTTAGCGTTAATGTTAAAGTGGTGCCTACGGATGCAGAGATCTTGGGGGTGAAACCGACACTAAAGCAACCAACGACTACAAAACAGATTCCTGCGAGACACAGACTGTCAATCATGTCTGGCTGGCACATCATTATTACACCACCTAGGCATAAACACTTCCAGTCTCAACCCCACTTCTATGCATATGACAGCGGCGAACCAGGACCCCATCAGGATCCCTTGGGCACCTGTCCAGCTTATCACTGGATACGCCACAGATAGCCAACCGGACAACACGCCAGATCGTTTACATCACTGCCTCCAAGAATAAATTCTTCATGTCAATCGAAGCACATTGAGCACTAGGCATCATGCCACATACCTTCCCATCAATCAATGCAACCACGTCAGAACCATCGGGGCTAGAGGATGGCCATGCTCACAGGGATGATACAACTGCAACTACCCAACCTGCCAAAAACATCTCCCCTTCCAACCTAGCTTCCATTTCCCCCTTCAGAAGAGACCAGTGACTAAATTAGAAACATGGTTGCTAGAATACTATAAAAGCAGTACATTCAATGCATGTACCCACAAACCACTCCCAATGATGTCTGGACCCCCAGTGAGTCTCAGGATTGATGATGATGTAACTCCGGTAGCGCACCGTAGACCCATTCCCGTGCCTATCCACTGGCAAGAACAGGTGACAGCGGGCCTTGAACAAGATGTCCAACTCAGGGTAATTGAGCCTGTCCCAATTGGCAAACCCCACAACCGCCACCTGGTGCCATCGTAGGGGCATCTGCGTCAAGAAATCTGGAAAACCGAGCCGCATTGTTGACCTCCAAGCCCTAAGTCGCCATTCTACGAGAGAAACACACCATACCCAGTCGCCTTTCCACCAAGCTCGCTCTGTACCCCAAACAACCGCAAGACCAAATTTGATTCTTGGAATGGTTATCACAGCATTGCCCTCGACCCTAAGGACAGACACTTTACGACAGGCATCACTCTCTGGTGACGATATCTATATTGCGTATGTCCTCAAGGCTACTTAGCCTCAGGAGATGCTTACACCAGACGATTTGATGCCAGTAACTTCCCACACAAAACTAAAGTCACTGACGATGCTATAATGAGGACCTCTTCTATCAAAGAAAGTTTTTTTCAATGCTGCCCAATGGCTAGACCTATGCGGACGTAATAGTATTATCCTAAATCCAACTAAATTTACACTTGCCAAAGAAACTGTTAAATTTGCAGGATTTGAAATTACACTTGCAACGGTACGATCATTTCCACAAGTGACCGAAGCAATAAAAAAAAAAATCTTTCCTCAAATTCTAACATCACAGACATCAGAAGTTGGTCCCAACCAAGTTTTCTATGCATTCGTTTCAGCCGAAAGAACGCAGCCATTTCGTGATCTCTTGAAACCAAACATTAAATTTACTTGGTCTGACTCAATGAACAATATTTTTGAAGAAACCAAAATCCTTACCACTGAAGAAATTAAAAAAGGGTTGAAATATTTGATAAGTCTTGACTTACCTGTCTCGCGACAGACGTTAGCAAATATGGCATTTGCTTCTGGCTACTACAAAACTTTCTTTACGTTCCATTTCCTTTTTAAGGGATAAATCATTGGTAGTTCTTTTGCTTTGCTTTGGGGTTGTTGTTGTTTGTTTGTTTTTCCTTTGTCATGTTTTTTGCGATGTGTGTGATTGTTTTGAGTGTTATTTCGGTATGCAGTGTGCTTGTTCTATTTTTTTGTTTTTGTTTGTTTGTTTGTTGTGTCTTTGTATTTGTAATAACACTTTTGCTTTCACAAAATCTCGTTTCTTTTATATAAGTTATTTAAGGTAAGAGACTTTGTCATTATTTGACTTTTTTCTATTTTTCTTCTTTCCTTCTTTTCTTCTTCTTATTTTTGTATTGCTTTTCTTTTTTTTCTTTTTTGTTGTTGTTGTTTGGTTTGTTTCTTTTGGGGTGGTTTTTTTTTTGTCCGTCTGTTATTTTTTTTCTTTTGGGAATAGTTCACAACATCATCTTGATTTTATATAGCTTATTTGGGGTCATGAAACAAACGCTTATGATCAATCTCGATGAACTTTAAGAGCCACTGGCCCTAAGATTTTACAGTGCGTTCCACAATACATAGTCAAATATGGCAGTTTTAGATGCATCTGATAAAGGGCAACTTCACTTTGCATACATTGCAACAACATACTGTTGTTATTGCTACAGACAGTCGCCGACTTGGGTGTTGTCATCGTTGGTTGATCTATTCGGTTTTAAGATCATCAACATCACCATCATCGTCATCGTCATCATCATCTCATCATCATAATCATCATCATCATCATCATCATCATCATCATCATCATCATCATCATCATCATCATCATCATCGTC